>RJWT010021866.1:0-17419 GCA_004365215.1 Cuniculus paca
TACCTTCAGGATCAGGGAGATGGACTCAAATGTGTATAAGAGACTGTTTACAAAGAGCCTCCAAGTACTCTAAGAACTATCTCTTATCAGACTGTCCTTTGAGTCTCACACTACTGTGAGGTGGCTAACAGGTTGCATAGTATTATTTGTAATGCAGAGTCTGGTGAAATTTTGCCAAGAAATGTACTGGCCAAGTCCAAAGGAGTGTGAGGCAGAAATTAGGTCAGACTTTTATGCCTGGCATTCAGGCATGCTGCCTTGGAGCAAGGGTCTGGCTTCCTGAGATCAGGGGCAACCTAAGTACATTTAAGAGATGATAGACTTAAAGACCATGCCTTCCCTCTGAGGACCCTGTTTATAACTTCTTGAAACTATCTATTCTTTTCTTCTCTTTCTTAACCTCCTGTCCTGGGATCTTTACTGTAGAATGAAGAAAGTGTACCTGGTCTTCTCAGAGATTCCTTCCAGACCAAGTGAGCTAGCTAAAATCCTTGTCTGTAGAAGGTATTATGCTAGAGTTAAATACTTGGATTACTCACTCAAAAACACAGAATTCCAGAATTCATCCCAGATCTGCTTAATTTAGATTCCCAGAATGAGAATATAGCACTTTCATTTGAGTATTATTCTGACCCTCCAGAAGTGGAAAGTATGGCAGTAGTGAATACCAAAGTGTATAAGCTTACTCAATACCCAGAGAGAGTTGAAATTTGTACACATCTAGCCTCAGAATGGGTAGGATATGGTCATGGTGGCAAAATCAGAGCTGTTACCTATCTATTCTGGGAAGCTTTATATAACTGCATAGGTGTGGAGTAAAATTTTCCATTTCTCAATCTGGAAGCACCTTATGACCAAGAAGTTTCTTCCTTTCTCTTTCTTAAAATTTCAACTTCTCTTTCACACAAAACACTCGTAATGGGACTCTATCCATGACTGAGTGAGGTGGGGCCTGGCATATGTTGGAAGTTGCTCAGGGGAAATATGAGCCTTTCTGTAGCATATTTATTCTTTCCTTGGTATTCCCCAAACTGTAAAAGCATAGAAATTCCACACTCCACAGTTTCTTTTCTATATTCTAAAATAGACTTGGATGCATGAGAAAGAAGTACTGTGACGCATCAAAGAATAGTTTAGCTGCTTATATTAGAATACATGTTTAGATAGTACTAGTAATTAGAGGACAGGCTGTGTACAGTTAATACTCTATTAATGTGTAAGAGAATAGCTGGGTGGTGAAGTATACTTGACTCCTGGCGATACTGTAGCCTGAAATTCTGGCATGACTGGACACATCAAAGAATCTGCATGGTTGTGTTTGATACTTGTCAGTTGAATAAAATTTTATTATGAGATGGATGGAAATAATCTGCTTCAAATGGTGATGGACTCTTGTTATTAGTGGCTATGTCTGAGTTTTCATGTCTCAGAAAGTAAAACTTTATGTTCTAAGTGTCTCTTGTTCTTCTTGACTCAGACAGTGTACACTGGCACCGAGTTCAGGTCAAAATGAGTGAGGCCAGGGGAAATGACATTCCTTGTGCCAGCCGCCACCTGAGACAAGAAATATTTTCTCATTTTTCTAACAACTTGAAAAAGCATTCATTCCATGTTCAATTAAAACAAAATCTAAAGAGGTTAAGCAGTTTGTCTGGGCACACATCTAAGACCGGTTAGTGCTAGAATCCAAATATAGCCTTATTTTCCTCCAAACTTGGTCTGCTTCTCTTGTGCACAGAAGAGTATTGTTATCTTTGGAAAAGAGCATCATATATTCATCTCCCATATTCGAAGTGCTTTCATTCAGAAAAAGAATACCCCTTTTAGTGAAATTCAGGAGCTTAAATTCCACAAATAAAAATCATTAATACTCTTGCTGGAAATAAGGAAAAAATTAGAAATATTTGAAATGGAATGCACTACTTATCCATGCATTCAACAGAGATGTATATGAATATCATTTGAGAGTGTATTATGTACCACTAACTATTCTGAATATTTGGGACCTGTTCATGCACAAAACTGAGATAAATTATTTAAAACCATTTTGTACTCGATTTGGCAGTGAAATATTCATTCCTAAGTCAGGTAGAGGTAAAAGGAAATGATTGGTTTAAGGAACTGCCTCTCAGTGAGGATGCCAGCCAGCAGGTAAGTCAAGCCCCAGATCTAGAAGAGACCAGGAGAACTGAAGGGATACACATAGAGGAAGGTATAGGCCTAGTCTTAGGCAGCTGCATGGAAGAGAAATCAAAGGAAGGGCTATGTAATAGCAGAAAGCAGAGGGAGGATGGAGTTGGTGGTGAGAAATGACTTCGGCAAATATTGAGTCTAGAAAGAATAAAAGGTTTGTGAGACAAGGAAGCTCCAATACCATTGTGAATGTTGGGTTAAAAGGCAGTGAGGTAGGCAGCTATCACAATAGTCACCAGTATGTTGATGCCACACAGCCAGTTTGCCATTGGCATTGTTCCTCGGGTGAGCCAGAGGGAGAGGAAATACCAGAAAGGGGAAGCTTTGAAATCACTCCGAAATTCTATGTAACCTAAATCAGGATTGGGTCCTTAGTCACTGGAAGATGTCATGGCTTGACACAGCCAGAACCGAAAGGCTGAGTTGTATAATCAATTAATTAATGAGTCATTTAAATAATATCTTGCTAGCATTCTTCAAATGTCTGTTTTGTTTGAACAGAAATCCATAATATTAAGTGAAATAAATCAGATATACATGATAAATATCACATGGTTTCTCTTATATGAGAAACCCAAAATGCAAATAATTAAAAAACAAAATAAAAGACAGATAATAGGGAACAAGGAGAAAGGTCTTTTGCAAAAGGAAAGGAGACTAAGAGATAGAGGGATAAAGAGGAGAGAGGAAAGGGATGAAAAAATAATTAAGATGTGTAATGTACATGTAGCAACTCCCCGTGATGACTGTAATCATTATATACTGCAAACACATAGTAATAAAATCAAAATTAAAACGAAAGAAATTCAGGAGCTGTTGTCAGTGAGCATAGTCTTAATCCTTTATAATGCAAAACAGTTTTTCAACTTCAGATCTACTGATACTTTAGGAGTGATAATTCTTTGTTATGAGATGGTTGTTTTGCTCATTGCAGAGTGTGTAACAATATCGTTGGCTTCTATCCACTAGATGAGAATAGCTGTGATGATTAACCATATCTGTAAATTGTCAAATGTTCTTTCAGGGTAAAGGTAAAAGAGAAGGATGAAAAGTTCATTTCTCCTCCCCGCACTATTTTTTTTATTTTATTTTAAAGAAAATAGGACAAAACAAAACAAAACAGAATGAAAAAAGCGAAAGAAAACAGAATAGAGTCAAACATAATATAGCATTTAAAGCAGAACACTGCAGGCTATACAGGTTTTCAAAACATAACAACATGAGATTAATAGTGGTTACCCTAGTGTCTCTTGCTTTCTTCAAAATGGTTGTTCTTACATTTACAGACAATAAACTGAAACAAAACAAAGAGGAAAGAAAGTCAGGCTTTGTCCTTGGGGAACTACCAATTTAATAGAAAGTCATGTCTTGCCCTTGTCTCCATTTCAATGAAACGTCATTTGTTAAAAGTAAAAAGGTTCCATAAATACAATTTTATGGGCCTATAGAGGGTTCTGATTTTTCTCCTCAGGGGAGCCGTGACCTGATTATGGAAGGACGTTATCTTGGCCTTTATGGCTATTATGAGTAGATCATCTGTGATTATATTTATAATCATTATTTGAGAAACTTGTTTTTTATCTCAGAAGATGGACATCTAAACATCCTACTTAGTCTGTTATGGAATGTTAGGGACAACCTGAAAAATGTTATAAGCAGAAATTTCAGTTGCCTTAAAAAATTGTAACACATGGAATTTTGTCATAAAGAGAAGCAATTTGTATTGATGGTTGATTAATGGGGTTAATAGGTAAAGGAAAAAGTGACAAAATGCACAAAGGTTCTAGAAGGGCCTTCATTAAGCATGTTGATACTCTTTTCTCCATGGTCCTGCCTAAATATCATGGAATATTTGAAAATAAAAAAAATTATGAATTAGGGATACTAGTGTGAATGAGCTGGAGAACTTTGGGGCTATCAGTTAAAACTGAACAGCTCCTGAAATTGTTCATGTGTGAGAATTTAATCAGAAAGAGTATACATTAAGCTCTCCTGACTTAAGCAGTATTTGTTGAAGGTAAGTCAAATTCTCTAAGACAGTTAACATTTTATATTCATCTACCTGAAATTCTTGGTGGCAAGAATGTTTTAAAATTCAGAACTCTTGGCTGGGGATTCAGCTTAGTAGTACAAGTGCCTGCATGGCAAGCACAAGGTCCTGAATTCAATTCCTGGTATAAAAAGAGAGAAAAAAAAAAAAGAAAAGAAAAGAAAAGAAAAGAAAAGAAAAGAAAAGAAAAGAAAAGAAAAGAAAAGAAAAGAAAAGGTCAGAACTCTTTATACAGGATGATAATATAACAAATAAAAATTTTCAGTGTATTTAAGAAATGGGCATGTTTACTCCCAAAGCTGTTGAATTGGAACCAAGAATTCTACCATATTTTAGGCAGGAACAGTGAACAATCCAGTCCCTCCAGCTCCACATACATACTTACTTAGTATTTTACAGCATGAAGAATCCTATTCCTTAGAGAGGGCATTAGTATTTCTACAACAGAATATAGGAACATTTGCATTAGGGTGAATGAACTTACAATCAGTTCAGGCTAGTTTTTCTTTTTTCCTATCAAATGAGTATTGACAATAAGAAAACACCCACGACACTTACGGGTTTTTAGATTTGAATGCAAATATGGGATTATGGTTATGTGGAAGTGTTTTGGGAGGTTACAGGCAATGGTATCATTTCTTCTCATTCCTTACTTCTATTACCTCTGTCTCAGATTTTTCCCTAGAATCTTCTTGCGTATTAGAATGCAATGTGAATGTCATTATTTTTCCCTGCTGAATAAAGCAACAAACATACAACAGCAATGATAAAATTAAACTAAGGTGTTCAGTGCATTTCTGGGGAATGTTTGACTTAACACTGACCCCCGACAAATGAAGCAGTCCGTGCTTCACCCTTACCTTGAAGACCATCTATACCTTTCTGCCCCATACATATTTGTAGTGTCTCTTCCTTATATGATGCCTACTCTCCCAACCCCAAAATCTCTGCAAATCTAAGTGTTCTTACATTTTAAAACCTGTATCTGACCAGGTGTGTATAGCCAATTTTTCTTGAATACCCCTTTTCAGAATTTCTCTTTGCTTCTCCTCCAAAGCTAAGTTGTATCTTTCCTCTGAAAATGTAGTAACATTTATTAGCTTTCTTTGTATTTTTCCAGTTTGGAATTTATTAATTTATTGGTCTTATGATTTGCATGATTTTCATTGAATTTTGAAAATTCTGACCTTTATTTTGAAATATATTTCTCCCTCTAGTATATTTTTTCTTTCTTTCTGTGAGTCTAAGTAAATGTATGCTGAACTACAAGATATTATTTAATAGGTTGCAATCTTGTGTTCATCTCTTTTGAGTATTTCTCACCTTTTCCAGTTCATTTTAAGTAATTTTTTTTCAAGTTCAGGTACACTAACTGGCTCTTCTGTAGTTTACAGACTGTTGAGACCATCTAGTGGCTTTTTTTAACATTACATTTGATTTTGTGCTTAAAACTTTCCATTGTAAACTAAAAGTCCGGATTTGCCTCTATTTACCCATCTCTCTAGTTCTAGATCTATCTCTAGCTCTATCTATCTATCTATCTATCTATCTATCTATCTATCTATCTATCATCTATCTATCTATCTGTATCTATTTATCCCTTTATTTACATATCCATCAATTTCCTGAATGTTAGAACATGCAGCACATTATACTGACTACTTTTCTTTCACCGTACTAATATTTTCTGAATCTTTCAAAAATGACCTTTCTGAGCCAAACGTGGTGGCACACACCTATAATCCCAGCACTTGGGAGGCTGAGGCAGGAGAATTGCTGCAATTTTAAGACCAGCCTGGGCTACAAAGTAAAAAGTGAGCTCAGAGCCAGCCTGAACTGCATAGCAAGACCCTGTCTCAAAAAGACAAAAAAAAAAAATCCACACACACAAAAAAACCCCAAAATGACCTTTCTATCATTATCTCCACTTAAAAGAAGTTTAAACTTTGCAGACGTGCACCCACACATATACAGGCAAACCACAACTCAGAAACATGGATTTTTACAGTAAGCCATGCATAACCAAAGATATAAATGGGAAGTCATTATTATCTAGGATGGAAGGAATGGAGTTGTGTGAGCAGGATCCATAAGCATGAACATATGACTGTGAGGACAGTCATCACAAAATAGCAGAGTACTCCAGGAACGGTGCTGTTTCTTTCTGCCCACTCTGAGCTCAGCGAATGGAGGGTAGATGAGCATTTTCCAGTCATCACGTGTCACAGTTCTGTGTGGGTGGAGGAAGCAAGTCTTCCCATGCTGGAGCCCTGCCTCACACCCTGGGAGCAGAGCTCAAGGCCAGAATAAAAGGGCTCAGGGCCAGAGTACTTCCATCCACTCACTTCTTGAGGTGACCAGAGATCCTGTGCTGCTTGTGACCTTGGTAAGTGTCCAGTGGCATGCTCAGACCAGAGCAGGCAGGAAACCTGAGTTGGAACCCAGGAACTTGGAATTGTTGTTGGCAAGGAAGAGAGGAGTAGGAAATTTGAAAGCAGAGGGTGAGATGTGGAATAAGAGATCAAGAGCAACTGGGAAGACTTTTGGAGCTGTGTGCTACAGTTTTAGAGAAATCAGATTGATTATAGTGGCTTATAGTGTTTCTCTGATTTCAGATAATTAAAATGCTGGCCACTAGATTAGGCTGAAGTGGGCTGTACAGTGGAAATATGATCTTGGAAGTATAGCCATGCCTATTTTTAGAAAAAAGGTGCTGTGGACATTAGGTACTGAGGACTTAGAGGAAGAAAGACATAGGGACACCTGTGGCTCTGGTGAGACTCAACAAGAAGATTACTCTGAAGAACAGAGCCTTGGATTAGTAGTCAGGAAACTAGAAACTGATTGATATTATGCTGCTAACATTAGACCAGCAAATTCGTTTCTTTTGGCTTCAGGGTCTTCATTCACAGATTGACTTGGTTGGGACAAACTGACTTCAAATTGCTTTGTAGTTACAGTTCTTCACATTCTTCAAAACCAAAATATTTTCAAATTTCTTCCAAAAGGCATTTTTTTTTCTTAAAGAGTCTCATATCTAAACTTCTCCTTGCATTGGACATTTTCAGAACACTTGGTGATGTGCCAAAATGAATGCTACACTAGAGACAATTTATTTCTGTGTCTTTTCTCCTACCCTTCGGAGATTCTAATGAACAGTCACTGCTTTTGTGTTTGGAGAGTATATTGCTTTACATTTCCCAAATGAGGTTTGAAATAAAACTCAGAAGGAAAGCATCTAACAAACGACAAAGAGGGATTTTAAAAAATTCAGAGGAAATTTTCCTGACTTTCAAAATGAGAAAACTGGAAATTAAGCTGAAAGGATAAAAGTGTTCAATGGTGCAGTGTACCATGGTCTGACATGAGTTTTATTCTCCCTCAGCTCCTGAATCACTACCCACCAAGATGTCCTGCCAGCAGAACCAGCAGCAGTGCCAGCCTCCTCCCAAGTGCCCCACCCCTAAATGCCCCCCAAAGTGTCCCCCAAAGTGCCCCCCAGTCTCTTCTTGCTGCAGCCTAGGTTCTGGTGGCTGCTGTGGCTCCAGCTCTGGAGGCTGCTGCAGCTCTGGTAGCTGCTGCAGCTCTGGGGGTGGTGGCTGCTGCCTGAGCCACCACAGGCGCCGCAGGTCCCACTGCCGCAGACACCAGAGCTCTGGCTGCTGCAGCCAGCCCTCAGGGGGGTCCAGCTGCTGTGGAGGGGGTGGCAGCCAGCAATCTGGAGGCTGCTGCTGAAGTGAACCTTGAGCCCAAAAGAGAAGAATTAGAGGCATGAAAGCAGTAACCTCATCTTCCTTAGGGCTGATTATAAAGCTAAGAGATTTCAGTGAAAACTTCAAACTCCGACCCCAAAAATGCCTCTGAGGTAGAATCCAGCAATCAATGACTTCACAAAAACTCATCTGTGACCTCTGATCCCAACTCTTTAAATACCTGGAAACTCCTGTGCAAGTCTCTGCATTATCTCCTTTCCCATTCTCTACCAGAAATGAAATAATAAAACAGAGTGCCTGCTCATCATCTGGTTCCAGACTGTTTTTTGTTTGTTTGTTTGTTTGTAAACATGCTGAGAAAGACAAACATGTCTGATCTCGGGTCTGTGTCCCTCGACATCTGGGCACAAGAGCAGCACTGCCTAGTTTAAAGATTCTGGTCTTCATGTACAATAGCAAAGGCAATCCTGGGCAACAAAGGCAAAGCAGGAGGCATCACAACACCATGCTTGAAATTATACTACAAAGCTGCTATAATAAAATCAGCATGGTACTGGCAAAAAAACAGACCTGAGGATAAATGGAACAGAACAGAAGATACAGACACAACTACAAACACACTCAGCCACCTTATCTTTGACAAATGGGCCAAGTATGTTCACTGGAAGAAAGGCAGCCTCTTTAATAAGTGGTGTTGGAAAAACTGACTTCTTTCATGCTGAAGACTTAAACTAGAACCATGCCTATCACCATGCACTAAACTAAAGTCAAAATAGATCAAGGATCTAAATATTAAGGCAGAAACGCTAAACGTACTGGAAGACAAAGTAAGCAGAAATCTCGAGGACATAGTGGTAGGTTGAGAGTTCATGAACAAAACCAAATTGCATGGGAAGTACTTCAAAGAATCAACAACTAGGATCTTGTTTTATTAAAAAGATTTTGCACATTGAAAGAAATCACCAACAGAGTGAAAAGAAAGCCCACGGATTGGGAAAAGATTTTTTCCAACTGTCTGTCAAAGGACTTTCATTTAGAATGTATAAAGAATTGGAAAAAAATCAGGCCTCCCAAATTTAAAGACCCAATCCAAAAATGGGCATCTGAGATACTCAGATGAAGAAATACAAATGGCAGATAAATATATGAAAAAATATTCAACAACATTGGTCATTTGAGAAATGCAAATTAAAACAACCCTGAGATTCCATCTAACTCCAGAGAGAATGGCCACAATCAAGAAAACAACCAATAACAAATGCTGGAGAGGCTGTGGGGAAAAAGGAACCCCTCTCCACTGTTGATGGGAGTGTAGACTGGTGCAGCCACTGTGGAAATAAGTCTGGGGGTTCCTCAAAAAAAAAAAAAAAAACTAGGATTAGAGGTTCCATTTGACCCAGCTATTCCCCTTCTGGGTATTTTCCCAGAAGAATTGAAAACATCATACCACAATGATATATGTGCACCCATGTTTATAGCAACACGATTTGTAACAGCTAAATCTTTGAAACATGCCCAACATGCCCAACTGCCTATCAACTGAGGAAAGGATAAAAAGGATGTGGTATTTTTATATAATGGAATACCACCCAGCCATAAAGAACAACAAACTATAGGTTTTTATAGGTAAATGGATGCAACTAGAAGCCATATTTATAATTGAAATAAATCAGATTTGTACGTGTAAACACCATGTTGTCTCACTAGTGTAAAAAAATGAAAGAGTAAATAAGAAACAAAAGTTACAATAGATACAGTAAAAGGGAAAGAAACTGCTCGAAGGGAAATTATGTTGTTTGATCAATCTTGCATGCTTGTATCTGGGAGCCTGAGCAATTACTTTGAGGATAACAATATGCAATATAACAACCATTGTTAAATTCCTACCATCTTGTTTTGAAATTCTATATCTCCATTGTTTTTTATCTTGTTGTTTGTTGTGTTGTTGTCATCATTTTGCTTTTGTTGTTTTTTAATTGTTTGTTTCTTGATTTTTGTAGGTTTTTCTCTTTAAAAGAAAAAAAAAAGATTCTGGTCTTCGTTAGATCTGAAAAAAAGAAACCCTCAGTCTATCAGTCAGGAAGTAGAAGTTATGATGTGTACTTTAACAGACAGAACTTAAACAAACAGATGCTAATTTGACTTTGGAAAATTGAACAGGCCAATAGGGGTCGAAGCCAGTTTGAGGGGCTAGTAACTTTGACTGCTGCCTCCATACGGAGTATGTTGCTTCTGTTGAAACTTAGAAACTTGAGCAAGAGATCCATGAAAGCTGAATCTTAGGTAGGAGGAGGAGACACTTCTCACTGGTGCAGGAGAACCTGGGCTTGGGAGGAGAAGCTTCCTGTAGCTGAAACCCAGGCTTCTGAGAAGAGTGTTGCTAAGACTGGTTCTAGGGTCTCCAAGAAGGCACAACACGGCTGTTTTGGTGAGACTGAGGAAAATTGTGGACTGAGACCCGTGATTATCGCTGCAACAACTGATACCTTCTATAGGGAGGAAGTCAGGTTGTTATGGAAACAAGCAGGAAGCAGATAGGAGTTGGTTTTGGCCTGTCAGTGTTCAAACTCCTTGTAGCTCTCACTGCTGGTGGAGATTTTCAGGAAATCAGCTGGCAAATCTAACATCCACAATTAGGACAGATATCAAAGGGAAGGTTTGACGTTGAGCAACAACCTAAGAACCAACAAACTAAAGCAGACAGGGACATAGATGACAGATGTCCCACTCAGTTGTCACCCTCTTTCTAACTGAGACCCTCACTCCCTCTACCTCTGTTTCCCCAAAGAAGTTTACCATACTCCCCTTTTCAGCAAAAATTACAAAATGACTCCATGTAACTCATGCTTTCCAAATGTAGACTGCTATAGCACAAATGAACCTTGAATATCAGTTTTTCAGAAAGACCTCAGAGTTTCAACTGCCACCACTGCTTGTACAGTAGAACCCTAATCACACACACACACACAGAGTCACACACCAATATTCAATATTCATCCTGAGTGTCAGTCTCCGGACACAATGTCCCCTAATTCTGTGGAAAGCCTGTCATCTGGTAGTTCTTTCTGTTGTCTGATTGGAGCTTTAGATTATGGCAGAATGCCAGCTCCTCCATTTCCAGGAAAACTCCCTAATGCTTCCTCTACTTTTACACACTTTGGCACTACCATCATTCCATGATAATGTACCCAGACCATCCTCTCTCCTTCTGTCTTGGTTTCTTGTGTCTTTCCCTCCTTGGTCCACCACAGGTACATTTTCTTTCTTTACCTGGCATGGAATCCCTGAGTACAGGGCATTTTGAATCTCTACAAGCTATCAACTGTGCAATTCCAGGCCTCTCTGCACTAGGATCAGGTGTAATCAAAAGGCACTGGCAGTGTGTTCTACTTCAGGTGAAGAATTTCTCAAGTTTAGAAGATAGGGAATCATACCATACTGGGGGCTTCCTGGGGACCAGGGTTGGGTCTGTCTGCTCATCCTCTAGGTTCTCTGGGCAGAAGCATCTGGGTTTTAACTTTGATGAGCTCCTCCTGGAAAATAGGAAATCTTACAGGATTCTCTCTGAAGGAGACAACATCTCTTCTTTATCACTCTCACCCCGTTCAAGGACCTGAGATCCTTGGCAGAGGACTGGTAGGTGCTTCAAGGACTACTTAAATACAAGGAGAAAAACTCCCTGTGGGACCCCTGTAAGTTTCCTATTCTCTTGTGTCCTTGGGTCTCTGATGAGTCCAGAGGTGTAATGCAGAGAGAGCTGGGTATCACTTCTCTGCCACCTGCATGTGGTGTCTCTCCTATTCATCCACGAGAAATAATTCATGGTTCCTATCCAGTTTGAGACTAGGGTCTTCCCACAGTCTAAGCATCACAAAAGGCTTCAGAATGTCTTCTGATAACCTCTTGTCCATGTTAGGTGCTCAGATCAGCAGGGGAAATCTCTACATCTTGCACTGGATTTTGAAAGGCAGCCCCTTCAGCTGGCTTGGTAACTCTCATATGATATTTCTCAGAAGAATATCTGCTATTTTTCAGTGTTCTGATAAGTGTATAACATTATGAAAACTGACAATGAATGAACAATTCCAAAGGATCAGGCCTTATTTTTAGCACATTGCTTATGTAAGGTTTTTCAATCTTTAAAATTTCTATGAAGTAGGTCCAATTTTAACCCAGTTTATGAAATCAAAATTGAGGCCCAGAGACATTAAGTGCCTTTTTCAAGATACTTTCTACAGTTAGTCTACCTCAGCACAGACTCTGATCTGCTCACTGGGCCCTGGTCAGAGAGCTGAGAATGAACTCTTGGACTGGAGCTTATAGCAGCACATTGGTTTTTTCAAAGACAAATACATTTCAGGATCTTGACTAGGTGATTCCACATTCCTTTGAGAATTCCCTTTGCTCTCCTAGATTCCCAGAGACTCAGGGTTAACTCCTTATTTCCAAACATTCCTAACTGATGAACAGGTTTGTTGTTAAAAGGCCTGGTGATTGATTAAAGAGTAAATCTTCCAAGCTCAAAGAATAGATCTTACTCTTGAACAAATATAATCAGAAAGGAAAATAAAGTAAAATAAAATTGTTCAGAAAGAGTGTTTTATGTGCAAAATAATTTAATGTATGTTAACTGGGTTACCATAGGTCAGTGGAGAAAAGATGGCTTATTCAATAAGTAGAATTGGAGAGAAAAAAGTCACATTTTATAAAACAAAATGAGTTTTAATAAAATGAATTAAAGAATTAAAATTTAAAGTCTAATCATAAAGTACAACTCATAATGGAAAAATATTTTTATTGCATGAAAGAAATATATTAATAAGAAAAAGTCTGGTATATCTAATTCCATCATAATTCAATTTTCAGTACATTCAAAATCATGTGAACAAAACAATATCAGATGGCAAATTACAGTATATAAAATATTACATAAATACTAAGTACTAATACATGCCAGCCTATTTGGACAGCTAAGAAACAGTGGTGAATAGAACAAAGATCTCTACATTCTCAGATGTGATTTTATAGAAAAAATTTTCATTAAGCACTGTTTCAGAATTTTCATATAGTAAAATATACATTAGACACATATATAATTTTATATATTTTTAAGTTAAAATTTTAAATTAAAATTTTAAATTTAATTAATGTCAAGAAATTTTAATCAAAGTTACATTTTTAAAATGTTTTGATTTAGTTAAGTAACTATTAAAATATTTGTAATCTGGTATGAGATATTGATATTTACAGAGTATATACTGAAAGAATAATTTCTTGTTCATCACCCACCAATTTCATACATTTTCTGACTATCTTCTATTTCTCCTGAGTTTGGAGTTAAATATTCCTGTGTATTTCTTCATACTACTATATTGTAAACTTATTTAAAACATGCACTATGTTTTATATATTCTCAACTTTACATACTAAATACCTGATGCACTCCTTTGCAAACTTAGTTTCTTACTGTAGAATCATTTGGGAGATAGTCATTTGAAACGGTGAAGTCTAGTACATTTCCTGTTGCAGGAGAGCATTTCACCTTACAGTCACACTACCATGAATTTAAGCAGTGTCTTATTAATGAATATTTATGTCCTTCCAAATTATCTTGCAGATTTAAACTGTATCATTATTGAAAGTTGTCTACACATTGTCCATGTGTAGGACAGTCTACAGCATGCGGTAAGGAATGATACCATCGAGTTGTGGACATTCTCCCATTGAACTTTGCAATGTCCTGTCATATTGGTTTCCAACTCACATTCCCTCCATTTATGAAAACAGTCTCTGCTGACTCCCATCCTGGCAACATTTTGTGATATCATATGTTTATATAACTGCCTTGGTTACTTTTCTAGTTGCTGGGACAAAACACCTGACACCCAAAGTGAAGCAAGGGAAGGTTTATTTAGCTCACAGTTTCTGGAGATTTCAGTCCATAATCAGCTGGCTCCAAGGCAGAGTGGCATGGCACTGGGGCAACACTTCAAGGCAGCAGCCAGAGCAAAAGAGAGCAAAAGTCCAAGCCTCCTCTCCTCCCTTACATTGTACACAGGCCACCCCCCGCCTTCAGGGTGGGTGTAACACTCACAAAACATCCTTGCCCTCCTTTGCACAGGATGAGGATATTCACAAAGTAAGAACCCTGGCTCCCTGCTGAGTCTCTCAGTTAAACTTCCAAACTTCTTAAGTTGACACAATGTATTAACCATAAGAATAACTTTTTACAGATGAGTGTGAAATATTATCTCTTTATTGTGGTGTTATCTAATTTCCTGATTATTAGTGGTTCATTTAACACTGTACATTATCATTAACTTGTGTATATAGCTGTTATTTAAAAATAGCATCTTTAGGGATGAAAGTATGTCTCAGTGACAAAGCACTTGATTAGCAGGTTCAACTTCCAGGATTCAATAGGAAGTACCAAGAAAAAAAGCATCTTTAAATTTTACAAGTGATGTAAAAATTAGTCTTGCTTCCATAAATTGGTTGAACTCTTGCTGTTATAACTTGCTATTGGAAATATTCTTACACATGTATTCCTTCCTCATATTACATTAGCTCCTCAGGTTAAATTGCTAGGTAATCAAACGCTGTAAAAAACTGTGCTCATTTTACATTTTAATTTATTTGCAAACTATAACATGTTGAATGAATTAATCATGTTATCATCATAAAGAATAATTATGCCAATTTATTTGTGTGAAGATACAATGAGAATGTCTAATTACACACATTATCTCTAACACTGAAATGTTTTTTTCTGATATTTTTGAATTTTTAAACAATTTTCAATTGAAATACCTGCACATATTTGTGAGGTGGAATGTGATGCTTTGATTCAAGTATAAATGGATAGTGAACAACTCAGGGTAATTAGCATACCAAACAGCTTAAAATTTTATCATTTCTCTGTGATGAGTATATGCAAATTTTCATTTTCTAATTATTTTGAGATATTTATTCATTATTGTTAATTGTATTCACTCCGCTATGCCTTAGAACATTAGAACATATTCTTCTTTTGCGTTGAATTTTTGTTAAACATTTAATCTTTGCTGACCTGATATCAATGAATGAATTGGATGGATATTCTATGTCAAAAAACAATACAATATTTCTTTTTATTTTTTCATTCATTATCAGTAATGTTGAATGTATTTTCAGTTTTCTTTCTGACCATTTATATTTCTTTCCTTGTATGTGAATTACCAATTAATGGTCTTTGACTATTCTGTTAGCATATTTTCATATTTTCTTACTGATTTATAAGAGTTGATTTTGTATATACCTTCGTAAATGTGTCATAATTTACACCAACTGACTACTTTCTTTCTGTCTTATTTATGGTGCTATTTGCTATATTTTTAAGTTTAAAAAATACACTTACCAGTTTTTTCTATTTCTTTTCTCTTTATTCATTGAAAATATTTTTTATCAATTAGAAGTCATAAATTTTTTTTCTAAGCTTGTATTCAAAAATAATTTATAAATACAATGAATGTATTGAACGGGAGGGGGACAAGCTAAAAATCTCTGACATATAAGCTCCTATCTCCAGAAGGGGCTGTAGGGTTTGAAGAAACAGGGAAATTTATGGAATTGGAATTATTTCCTATGGATCTCAGTTATCTTTCTTCCCATCTCCCAAGATATGAATCAAACATCCTGAGGGAATAGATGACATTAGAAAACTAATCCCTTGCCAATAAACTTTGCTTTTACAATTGAAATAGCACCCATTAAATTTAAATCCAGTAGCCAAAGCTAAAAAATGAATACTCGGGATACTCTAACTATGTTGCTGGTGTGTCACCTTGTTCAAGTCAGATTAATTGACATTTGGGTGTTGCCCTGACTGGAGGCCAAGACATGACTCAGTGACATCTCAATTCCATCTTCCTAGGAATCATGAGCATGGTTTCTGAGTAGTACTGCCTGTGTGAGCCAAGGGATCTAAATCCTGACCTCTCCTTCCACAACTAAACCCTTTGGAACAACCTAATAACAAGCATCCACCTTGAGTAATTCAAAGACAGATCTCTATGGGACGTGGCCCCACCTATATGTGTGCATGCCTTAGGGTCAGTCACATCTGCAATTCCCTGGAGTCCCATGGAAAAGCTCTTTGCAAATTCCAAGGTACTACTAAATGCTGAGGGAATGATTGTATGATATCATTGCTCTAAAAGTGTATGGTGGATACATACACATCACATCCAGGTCCTGGTCTCAAGAAGTATTATCTCATTTCAGAGATATGCCACATAAAATAACAAACAGACAAAGCAGGGGGAAGCATTAACAGGCAAAGCCAACTTAAGAGAATGGTTTCTTCTTTTAAGGAAGCACAGAAAAACCTACAGAAACAGAATAGGGCCAGGTAATACTGCCCAGGTCCTTGGATGCAAGAGCTAGGCATTTATTCTGAGTCAGTAAAAACCTTTGAAAAGACTTCATTTAATGATAGAATGACTATATAAATTATATTCCAAACTTGAGTGTATGGGACACATTTGAGGCTGAAGAGAAGGTTTATGGTAACATAATGCTGAGACAAAAAATGAAATCTAAAATTGTCCCTGGCAAAGTGGGACATATGGTTACCCTGTTAAACGTTCATAGTTAACAATTTTTAGAAGAGTTCAAGTAGAGATGGAAGGATAAACCAGGAAGAGCCAACGAAGTTTCTACACACACATACAATCACTGCAAATTATGCAAGCTTATATAGACATATTAGTTTCTTACCACATTATTTGCACACCTCAACACTTAAGTATAAAAAATTCATATTTTGAAGCTATATGTAAACTTGGCTTTACTCTTTCCCAGACAACCTAGATATTATTAATGGATGGCATTCTTCCAGGCCATGGGAGATTCAGATTTTCCTCCAGTATTTCTGCCACGATAGGGAGAGAAAGAGATCTTTCTCACATTCTTCTTCATGGTTCAGTGTTCCTTCTTCTAATTAATTAATTAGATTTGTTTTGGGAAATCTTTTTTTTTTTTGGGAAATCTTATCATGGTGTTGTACACCAACTTAGACCATTTGTGAACTCCTGGTCTTCCCCATTACATACTGGAAGGAGAAGAGTGGAAAATGCTTTAAAGAAGAGAAAACTATTCTGAAAAGCTAGAGATGGGTAACTGCAGGGCTGAAAAGCTTCCAGAGGTCCTTTCACCTTGTCAACACAGGGTCCCTGAACATAAAGCCTCACCATCTCCAATTCTTTGTCCCTCTCCATGTCCCCCTGTCTGCATGGCTCTCCTCCCCTTCATGGGGCCCCTGGGGACTTGAAATTTGTCTTTCATCTGATGTGAAACAAGGCAGAGTTCTCCTGCTCTTCCATAAGCTTCTTTCCTGACTGCATTTTGTAGTAAAATGTATCAATATGTTTAGCAGAGTAAAGGAGTCTTAATCATAAAAAGTACACAACTGAAAAGAAACAAC
>RJWT010021867.1:0-17413 GCA_004365215.1 Cuniculus paca
ACTAGCATGACTCACGAGCTGGTACTAAATGTTGACTGAGAGCTTAGCCTAATCTTCTGGCAGTAACTTGGAATGTGATCCATGAGGCCCTATCTGCAACCTGCTTGGACATCCTTATAATAGAGCAACTAGGTTCCTAGAGTGAGTGAGTGTTCTTTATGCCCAGGGAAGGCTGAAAGACTCCTTGGGTCCTGGCCTCAGGTATACCAGAGCACTGCTTTCTCTGCATGAATTGGTCAGGCAAATTATTCTAAGCAAGCTCAAATCCAAGGGGGGAGAAAAGGGCTCTTAATGCTAAGTATATCAAAGCCATAACAGATATCACTAGTATATACATAGAAAGTTGTATTTGTTAGATTTTAACTATCTCATTCATCACAGAAATGATCTAATAGAGCACAGAAGCTTCAAAATAACTTATTTATTCATCAGATCTCCCTCTGCTCATGATATTTAATAATTGTTTTGTGATACTTTGAAGCAATGGTTTCAATTAATGAATTGATCAATCAAATTCTATTTATTTTAGTATTGATCATTCCTTCCCTATCCCAGCCCATTCCTATACTGATTGTAATACTCAAAATGCCTCTCAATCCTGCGTAACAAATCTAGTCAGTGAAAAACACTAGAAGCCTCATCATCACATTCTCTGTGAGACAGAACAAGGCAAACAATGGAGAAAACAATTAAAAAGCACTTTCCAAGCTGAAGAATGATCTTAACAGTGGCAGTACTTTTGAGATATTTAGGTGGCTTTCAAGTCACCCTTTCTTTTTTATGCCCCAAGGAGTAGAGTACAAAAAAGCGGTTTTTGCAGATCTTATCAGTAGACCCAAAAGTAGAAATTGACTAGTAGTGAAAAGCTCTTACACTGAGCCCCTACATTTGCATATATTTGCATATGAATACCCAACTAATTGTTTTGAAGTAACAATTAAGAGAACAATAGAAGAAAGAAAGGGACTTGAGACTGCAACAGACACCTGGGAGACTGTATTTAAAAGCTTTTTACATATTTGATTTTATTTTTTAAATGAAGAGAAAGGCCCTGAATCACTCACACAAAGTCGTACCAGAAGAGATCAAGTGGCAGAAGGTTCTTGACCCACTGATGTGCTTTTCTGATGTCTCTCCACTCCTTCCCACTTCAAGGGAATAACGACGCATGTTCTGCATGGAACCCACAGCTCTATAGCGAGTTCTGAGCCCTTCTTTCTTCCCTCTAAGCTGATAAGTTTCTACTGGACCTTCTTCATACTGGCAATTTTAAATAGTTGTTTAAAGTTCCTTTCCCAGAATTCATGGGAACTCTGAATGGGATGAGGGAACCCTCCCTTTTCTCTTCTTCCTCTTCTTTGTGGGTTGAATGAGCCTGCTCAGCCTCAAGTTGGCATAATTCATTCAGCAAAACAAGCATTTTTTGAACTTGTGTTCTTCTGAGATGTGACAATTGATTTCAGTCGACAATTTTTTGATTGGTCCTTTATTTTGGAGGCTCTAAATTTTTTTTTGAGTTCTTTGTATATTCTGAATCCTCTGTCCAAGATATAGCTAGCAAATTTTTAGAATTTTATTTATTTATTTATTTATGCCATTCTGAAGGTTGTCTCTTTACTCTGTTTTCTTTGCAGTGCAGAAGCTTTTTAGTTTGGTATAACCCCATTGGTTGTTATTTGTTACACAATTGGTGTTCTATTCAGAAAGTGCTTGCCTATGCCTATATCTTCAAGAGTTTTACCTACTTTTTCTTACAGCAGATTAAGTGTTTTGGTTCTAACATTAGATCTTTGATCATTTTAATTTTAGTTTAGTACATGGTGAGGGATACAGCTCTTGATTCAATCTTCTGCATGCGGAGAGCCAGTTTTTCCAGAACCATATGTTAAAGAGCCAATCTTTACTCAAGAAAATGTTTTTGGCTTCTTTCTCAATGATCAGATGTCTCGATATGCCTGGTTTGTATCTGGATCTTCAGCTCTCCCCTTTGGTCTACATGTCTATTTTTGTGTCAGGAACATGGTGCTTTCATCACTGAAGTTTTATAATATAACTTGAAATCCAGGATTTTGATGCCTCCTGTTTTGCTCTTGTTGCCCAGGATTGATGCCCAGGATTTTGATGTTTTGGGTCTTTTCTGATTTGGTATGAAATGTGGGATCATTTTCTCTAGTTCTGAATCAAATTCAGTGATTAGGTTCAACGTTGACCTTATGGGGAAATTTGATTCTGTTCTCATCCAATTCAGATTATGACCAGAATCATAGAAAGAATTAAATTCATGAACTGTGGTACCACTACACACACACACACACACACACACACACACACACACACACACACATTGGTTTTTTGAAGTATGACCATTTTGACAATATTAGAATGACTATCATGAAGAAATAAAATGGTAACAAATACTGTTTAGACTGAAGGGGAAAAGGAAGCCTTCTACACTGTTGGTGGGAATGCAAACTAGTACAACCATTATGGAAACAGTATGGAGATTCTGAAAAACTTAAAAATAGAAATTTCATTCTACTGCTATTCCCTTTCTAGGTATATTTCCTACAGAGTTAAAGATATCATATTACAGTGTTACATGCATACCCATATTTATAGCAACACAATTCATAATAGCTAGATCTTGGATGCAACCTATGTGTTCATCAACAGGTGAATAGATAAAGAAAATGTGGTATTTATATATAGTGCAGTATTACTCTGTCATAAGAAGGATAAATTTGAGTCATTTGTAGGAAAATAGATAGACCTTGTGACCATAATGTTAAGAGTAATGAATCATACACATGGGCTTAAATATCACTTGCTTTCAGCTTACATGAGAAAACCAAAGTCTAAATAAATTAAAGATCTAAATAAAAGATAGATAATAGAAAACAGGGAGATAGATCTTCTGCAAATGAGAATGGAAACAAGATATGGAGGGAAGAAAGAGGCAGGAATGGGAAACGGAACATAAAAAGAATTAAGATGTGTGATGTGCATGCACTAACTGCCACAATGAATGCAATTATTATGTTCTTCAAACATGCACCACCATAAATGAACGTTGAAAAAACAATGCTCTTTAATTCTTCTCACTCTTGCAATGTATCAGTCTTCTGACCTGTCTTGAGCATGCATTTTGGGAATGTGTACAACTGATCTATTTTTAATTTTAACTGCATAGAATCTATCCCTCTTCTGATAAAACCATCTTAGTTTTCCTTTATACAGTTGCATCTCATATTCTAAATCTCATTGGTTTCCAGATGTGACTCTCACCCCAGCTCTAAATATGGAAAAAGAAAAGAGGCAGAGTATACATATAGAAAAAAATGAAGGCCAGCAAGATAAACGTAAGAAAAGTAGAGAAAGACAAAGAAAAGAAAGAAGAGAAGGAGAGGGAAAGAGAGACATAATATTGTTGGAGATCTTGGATCCAGCTCTGCTTTAAATTGTATTTTCAGTTACACAAGCCAATTTATCTGCCCCCCTCCTCCAGTATGCATGCATGTGTGCACACACACACGTGCATGCATGCACTCATGTACACAAGACACACTGTTTAATATATAATGATTATTATTTTTGTCCAATGTGATACAATTTGAGATTGTGTCACTTTATATCAAGCTTTATTAAGAACAGCCTTTTATCAACACAAAACAGATTACCAAAGTATTTCTTGTGGTTACTTTTTGCACAGTCCCTAAAGTGTATTGCAAAATCTGTAAAAATACATTAAAGTCACTCCACTGGTTTTTAACATAGTATGTACAAGCCAATCAAAGTTTGTCTTTGCAAATTACTTACATATTTTATAAAATTATTCAATCACTAAATAAATTAACCAATAAATGTACTGGACTTATGTAGATCAAACTTCCCTGTTAATAAATATTCAAACACTTTCATTTTTAAAATCTTGATTCATTTTATTTTTAGTGTTTATTGATTCTAAATATTTATTTAGAAATTTTTTGGTTGATTGATTGATCGATTGACTGATTGCTGTGCTAGGACTAAAACCCAGAACTTCATACATGCTAGACAACTATTTTGCCAATGAGGCACCCTCAGTCACATATTTTTTACAAAACATGATAAAAATCTACATTATCCACAACCTCCGGTTTCCTGTACCTCCTAATACTGTCTCTGTAGCTGTGCATAGTGGATAGCTTTGATTGAGTACCAGCTCCAAAATCTCAGTGCTTTGCAAAGTAAAGTTTTGTTCTTCCTTAAATTACTGTAGTCATCAGGTCAGATGTGGTTCTACTCTAGCTGTGATTCAGCTCATCCTTCTAATAATTAAACTCCCAACCTGAAGGAGTAGCCTCTAACTGGAAGGTGCCCTATTCAGAACAAAGCAGAAGTAGGAGTCTAGGCTGTGCCATACAATCCTATTTAAAGGTTCTGTACCAACAAGACATATATCATGTTCACTTGAAATCACAGCAGACTGGTCTAACAACAGGACAGGAGAGCACAGGCCACGCACACAGTGGTACTGCAAGTCAGTCACATGGAAAAGGCAACTTTCTGTTAGCTGATGGCAAAGATAGGAGTAAATGGTTTTGAACGTTAATATAATCTGTCAATGCTGATAGCCTTTTTTTATTTTTTTACATAGTTGCCACCAAAGGTGCCACTATGGCTTGGATCTAAAACCAGTTTTCACTGGAATCCTAGCATAGCAGAAAGATCTCCCACCAACTGTAGTGGGCAAATGTGCCCACAGACAAGGAAACCTAAAGATTACAAACTCTACAGGGGAAGCAGCTCCTTTTCTGGCATAGGCTGCCCCAAGCTTGTTGCAGTGCACAGACTTGATCAGAATGCCAGGGAAAATGAATGCCTGCAAATGTGTTAGTCTCAGATGAGATTAGCAAATATTTTGACTCTGTCACTCCATTTTTCTGACTGTAAGTTTTAAAAAAATGTCAAACAAGCACCCCTCAAATGTTGTTGTTATTAAGATGGTTTGGCTATAGTGGAACATAGATAAACATTCACACCCTCATCTGCTATATGACTTCTAGTAAATATAGTTTTCTCCACCTTGCTACATTTCCAGTGGTTTTTACCCATCCCTAGACAGGCACTGTTGTAGTAGCAGTGGCTCTGTACCAAACCACCTGAAAGTTTGGTGGCTTAACACAACAAGAATCATTCACTACCACTTATGAGCTCTATGTTAGAAATTTTGGAACAGTTCAGTTCTATGCTTTTGGTCCTGGGTCTTTATGAAGTTGCAATCTTGATGGTGGGTCCATATGGCTCACATACGCATAGCAAGCTAAAGCTGGGAAGACTTGAACATGTAAGAACTACACATGTTTCTCAGCAATCTCTTTGTAGATTTCTGTAATGTCTGTATCTGATGTCCAACATAGCAGTTTCAGTGCCACCTACAGGTCAGATTAAATCTGGGAGAGGACAGGAGAGAGCACAGGAGTCAGGCAAACATCAAGTCTGCCATGCACTCATATTTGAAGCAGTCATAAAGCCAGGCTCATGTTCAGGTGGATGAACCAAATCCTTACTTCTCAAAAGACAATTATCAACATCATTTTGTAAGAAGAGTGTATGCTATGAGATTAATATTGGTGTGACCATCATTAGAAAATCAAATTTACCAAAGATACCCTGGTCACCCTTCTACTTAATCAGATTCTGATGAAACATTGAATTTGAATCAAAGAATTTTATAGCTAAAAGGAAAAGACCATAAAATCATCTCATGCAACTTTTTCCAATTACTCACTCAAGAAGTTTAAGTGATTGCCCAAGGTAAGGCTGATAATTAGATACAAATATACCAAAATTGAACCAAGAATCCTTATCCTAAACTCGTTTCATAGAATTACATCAGTGTAATTTATTTTATTGAGTTTTTTTGTACAGATCGTGGTCATGGTGTAGTTGAGATAATAAACCTAAATGTGGAGATCAGCTGCTATATGGTCTTGAATACTTAGTTGGCTTGATTTCTTAGCTAGTGGTGATATAAACTTAAATTATTGGTCAAAAATGGAATATTGCAGAGTGCTAAAGAACATGCAGCAATATTTAGTGAGATTTTTTCTTTCATTTTTAGCTCAATTCTATATGAAATAAATCATATTAGCTGTTTTTATAAGGCCTTTGAACTCAATTTTATGAGTTAGATTCAATATCTGTTATAGTTACAGGACTAGTACAGTCTGTTTCTTATTTCATAAATAGTGGTGCTTTGTATTTTGAAGGGGGAGTCATCCGCCAAAGTTGTCCAATTTATATGTAGAAAATTATTTATAATATTTCTGTTAACTTTTTGTATATATACCAGGTGCTTAGTGGTATCCTGTTCTTATATACAAAGTTGATAAATTGTGCATTTTTTCCTTTCTCGGTTTTGGTAGCTGTTAGTTTTATTGATTCATTTAAAGAGTAAACTCTAGATTTTGTTGAGTTTTCTGTTGTTTTTCTGTACTCAAGTTCATTGATTTCTGTTCTTATGTTTATTTCCATTATTTGTTTATTTTGATTTTCATGTTCTAGGTTCTTGATAAGGGAACTAAGATTATTGATTTTAAAAAGCTTTTTTGCTGGGGATATAGCTCACCAGTACAAGGGCCTGCCTGGCAAGTGTGAGTTGTGAGTTTGATCACCGGTACCAAAAAAAAAAAAATGAATAAAAAATAAAAGTATACAGACTATATTAGTCCTATAACTATAAAGGATATTGAATCCTAAAAATCTTTTTCCCTATTTAATAGTATTAGTTCTATAAATTTCCCTCTTAGCACAAATTTTGATAAGTTGTATTTTCATTATAATTCAGCTAAACGTATATTTTTTAGAGTTTTCTTGATCCTATGTATTATTTACCAATATGCTATTTAGTTTTCAAATGTTTGAACATTTTGTTTAATTATTCTCATTTTTTCTATCTTGATTCTTCGCTGGTCAAAGAACATTGTCTTCATCAGTTTTTTATCGCTGTGGCAATCACAGACATATTCTGAATAATTACAGTTTGTTACAACTGTTAAGCATTATTTTGTGGCTTAGGATTGAACCTACCTTGGTATGTGGTCCACAGGATCTTAAAAGTAATAAGTATTTTGCTAGTGTGTATTCTATCAATGCTAAATACTGTTGGTTGATGGTAAAAATGATGATACTGTTTTAGAATTTGTCTATATATATATATATATTTTTTTTTATTCCTGTCTTATTTCCTATAAACTATGGAGAAAGTGGTGCTGAGGTCTCCATGATAGTAATAGATGTCTCTGTACTAATGTTTAGATTTTTGACCCATTTTGAATTTAACTTAGTGCATGGTGAGATACAGATGTAGGTTCAGTCTTCAGCATGTGGACAGCCAGTTTTTCCAGCGTCATTTATTAAAGAGACTATGTTTCCTCCAGTGAAAGAATTTGGTCCCTTTGTCAAATATAATGTAACTGAGTTTTTTCTCTACCTGGAGTTGTTTCTGTATCTTCTATTCCGTTCCATTAATCTATAATCTGTTGTTTCTTTGTTGTTTGTTCATTTTTGTTTTTGATTTTTTTTTCCAATACCATTTAGATATTTTCTCTGTGGCTTTGTAGAATAACTTGTTCAGACTATGATACCCCTGTCCGGCCCTTGCTGTCCAGAATTGCCTTTGCTCTTGTAGCTATCTTCTGATTCCATATAATTTCAGGATTGCTTTCTCCAGTTCTGTATGGAATACAGTTGGTATTTTTATTGAAATTGCATTAAATCTATATAGTAGTTTTGGAAGTAAAGTCATTTTTAGTATATTGGTTTTACCTATTCCAGAACAAGGGATATCCTTCTATTTTCTGATATCCTCTTCAATCTACTTTTTTCAGATTACTATGGTTTTCACTGTAGAGGTCTTCCCTTTCCTTGATCACGTTAATTCTTAAGTATAGTAAAACCTTGGATTGTGAGTAACTTGCTCAACAAGTATTCTGCAAGACAAGCAAACATTTCTAATAAATTTTAACTGGGTAAATGAGTGATGTCTTGCATGATGAGTCGTATGTGATGCTTCACAACACATGATCACAAATGAGCCAGTGGTTCTTTTCTCTCAATGCAAGATTGTGCTTGATTGCCTCCCATGCTTGGATGTTCAGTCTCACCAAAATGCCATAGAAGGTGCAAGGCATTTTGGTGGTGTCTTAAGACTTTATGAAGAACAAAATCAAGAACTCTGGAGATAGCTACACTTGGTACAGCAACCTGTTATGATGTGGAAATGCTGGTGCATCTGCCAGAGACGGGTTACAGGGCAGTAGCCAATCAGCATCAAAGAGAACTGAATAGCACTCTCAGATTGGCTACTTAAAAACCTCCCTCAAAAAAATGCAGAGAATATTTGTGGTTTCTGCAAAATTGTGGGGATTTCTATAAACAGTTATTAGTTAGTAAAGAAAAATCCATAAACTACCAAGGCAGTGAACTCTGAAATGTAACTTGTCGTAGGTACACTGTACAGTAAAGCACTATTTCAGCTTTGCTTCAAGATGACTGAAGAAGCAAACTTTACTCTCCAAGAGATAGCAAGAATCATTTCCATATCATGAACGGTCTCAGGATCACTGCTAAAGCCTGAGATAAGGTCACTAAGAGAACTCTCAATTCTGTTCAGAGAAAACTGTGGCCTGAGTAAATTCTTGGACATGACTTAGAAGGGCTTGTTTATGAACAGAAGCCACCAGTTGTAGATGAAATTGTGTCCCTGGGGAAGATCATGAGACGGGAGATGAATGAAGATGACATCCAAGAGATGATGGAGGAGCAGGGCCAGGAGCTGACCACTAATGTACTGATGGATCTGCATTGAAAGCAATAGCAAGAGGTTATGGAGGAGATTTTCTCTGTAGAGGAGAAGAAAAAGGTGAAGAAGTTCATCACTTCAAAGACTGAGAAGCTATGTAAAATGTGGGAAACAGTGCAAAATTTTATAGAAAAGCACCGCCAGAATAAGGCTGCAGCAGTGAAAGTGATTAATCTGTTTAAAAACAATGCAATGCCACATTTCTGTGAAGTTCACAAAAGGAGGCAAAAACAGGTATCACTGACTAGTTTCCTTGTTAAAGTTACACCAAAAGAAAAAGATTTCATTGAACCAAAAGATAGCAGTAATTCTGTTAGTGACAGTGAAAGTCGTTTTACATAATAACCCTCCTCTCTCTTGTCTTCCTCACACCAGCCAAGAGCATTTTCAAAGATAAGTGCAAGTTAATTTATTTTTTTCTTTATATTTTGTAATAACTTTCTTATTTTCTATTATATTACTGCATTATTATCGTATTTATATCTATATTTTGGGGTTGTGGAACAAATCATCCGAATTTTCATTATTTCTTATGGGGAAGTTCACTTTGATATACTAATGCTTTGGATTATAAGCATGGTTCTGGAATGAATTATGCTTGCAAACCAAGATTTTAATGTATTCATCTTTCTTGTTGCTATTATAAAAAGTATTGTTTCCTTAGACAAAATAGGTAAAACTTCTGGAGATATAGGTATAAGCAAAGGTTTTTAAGAACAAAACCCTGATTGCACAAGAGTCAGCAGATGGGATCACATCAATTTAAAAAGCTTTTTCACAGCAAAAGAAACAACCAACTGGGTGAAGAAACAAAATGGGAAAGAATTTTTCCAGGTAGTCCTCAGACAAATACTACTATCTAGAATATGAAGAAATCAAAAAAATCAGATTCTCCAAATTTAAAGACTCAATCAAAAAATGAATAACCATTTCTCAGATGAAGAAATACAAATGACCAATAAATACATAAAAAAACCATACTTAACATTTCTAGCTGTCCAAAAAATGCAAATTAAAACAACACTGAGATCTCATCTCATTCCAAAAAGAATGGCTGCCATCTAGAAATCAAAAAATAATAAATACTGATGAAAGCAGAACATTTCTTCATTGTTGGTGGGAGTGTAAACTGACACAACCACTATAAAATTTAGTATAGAGATTGCTCAAAAATAAAAATTGAAATTCCACTTGGTCCAGCTATTCCTCTTCGAGGCATCTTCCTAAAAGAGTTAAAACAATCATACAACAGTGATGTATGCATACTCCTATTTATAATGTATAGTAGCTAAACCTTGGAACACAACACATAATAGCTAAATTTTGGAAGCGGCCTATATATCCATCAACAGATGAATAGATAAAGGAAATGTGGTATTTGCGTACAATAAAGTACTACTTTGCTATAAGACAAACTTGAGTTACTTATAGAAAAATGGATACACCTTGAGATGATAATGTTAAGTGAATAAATTAGACATACAAGCTTAAATATCACATGGTTTCTCTCTCTTTTTTTTTTTAACCTGGACTCCTACTTAGGACCTTGCACTTGCCAGGCAGGCACATAGTTTCTCTTATATGAAAAACTTAATATATAAATAAAGTATGATAAAAGACTGATAGTAGAAAAAGGAGAGAAAACAATTATTGTAATCCAGGACAGATAATGTATCTAAAATTGAACCTTGACTTAGTACTGTCATATATATATATATATACATATATATATATGTATATATGTAATCTTATGAGTAAATACTAATATCTGATACTGACAAAATAAAAAGGGGCACTGAGAAGAGGATAAAAAGAATTGAATATTGTTATGTACATGTACCAATTTCCTACCATGAATGTAATCATTATCTACTGTAACCGTTTACTAATAAAAGTGAAAAACATTTAAAAATAATAGATGTCTATTTTTTATATTAGTTCTCTGAGTTTCTACCTCTCATATTTTTCAGGTTTGCTATTTGCTACATACATATTTAGGATTCTTTCTTTTTGGTGAGTTTATCTTTTTGTAGGTATATAGCATTCCACTCATAAGATTTTTGGCTCTAAAGGCTACTTTATCTGATATTAATATAGATATTCTTGCTTTAATTATTTGCATGATTTATTTATTTTTTATACTTTGGTCATATTTTATAATTTATTTGCAAATATTTATCTTTTAGTTGGTTTATTTACATCATTTGTATGCATAATATATAACTAATGATATGTTAAGACTGCCATTTCATTTTTATTTATTATTTCAATGTTTTATTTCTTTATTTTCTTTTTACTGCCTTCCGTGGATTACTTAAAATTCTTTTTTATTTTTTTTATTTTAAAAAGAATGAAACCCAACAAAATAAAACAGAATAAAACCAATCAAAACAAATTAATGAAAGTGATACAGGATTTCAAAACCACATAATAGGAAATCAACAATGGCTACCATGATATAACTTGTTGTCTTTGAAAGAGCTTTCTGGGCCATCCGATATAATAAAATCAAACAAAACAAAACAGAATAAAACCAAACCAAACAAAACAATGAAAATGATATAGGATTTTAAAACAAGATAATGGAGAATTAAAAATAGCTACCACCTTCAGAAGGAAACCTTCCATAGTTGCTATTTTATATATTGTTAGCCTCTAAATGGATGCTCAGATTACTGGCTTTAGGCTTACAAAGTCAGTGAAACAATATAAGCATTAAGTTGTTTTTCTACTTCAGTAGCTATCATCTCAGTCTGTGTTTCTTCAAATCACCCAGTTGCTTATGGAGGGGTCTCAGCACTTCTTGTCTCCCGCCTGCATGCTGGCTGGCTCACAAGAAGGGGTTAGCTTCTTCTTGGTTCTCTTCTCTGCCCACCTGGCTGCCACTGACTCATAGGAAGGGGTTAACTTCTTGGTTCTCTTCCTGGCCCACATGGCTGCTTCTGGCTCGCAAGAAGGAGTTGTCCCAGACCATGACTGCTGCTGGCTCACAGGAAGGGGTCAACTTCTTGGTTCTCTTTTTGGCCCTCATGGCTGCTACTGGCTCACAGGAAGGGTTTGGCTCTGTCCATAACTGCTGCTGGCTCACAGAAAGAGGTTAGCTTTTTCTTGGTTCTCTTCCTGCCCTGCATGCCTGCCACTGGCTCACAGGAAGGGGTTGGCCCAACCCATGACTATTTTGTTTTGATATACTTATAACATTATAAAACTTTACGTAGCTCTTTTAGTGGACTTTCTATGTATCGCACGTATGTGTTTGTTGTTATCACCATCTACTAGTGTCATTATTTTATAAGTTCAAAGGAAATATAAAAACCATACTTTTATTAGCTTCCCTTACCTGCTCCTGTTTATAATAGCCTTAAATCATACTCTGGATACATTTAGAACTGCTGCTGTAACTTTTTGCATCAACTTTCAAAAAATTAGAAAACTCAAGACCAGAAGGAATGATTATTGCATTTTTTTTGTATTTTCCTTATGTGTCTTCCCCTTCTTCTATTATATTTAAGGATATGTTTATTTTAAAGAGATAACAGTAAACAAAAATAAAAATGATACAGTTTCAAAACAGGATAATAAGAAATTAACAATGGTTAATACATTACATATTGTTATTTTCAAAGTAATTGCTCAGATTACAAAACATAAACATGCAAAATTAAAGGCTTTCTTTTTTATGGTTCCTTTATATTTTGACAATTTAATTTAGTCATTTATATAGGACAGGGCTAAAAGTAAATAGATTTTCTTAGTTTTTGCACATTTTAAAAATATTTAGTTTTCATCTTGACTCATAAATGATACTTTTGTTGGGGATAGGTTTCTGTGTTGAAAGTTCTTTTTTTTTTCTCACACTTCTAAAAATAGTGTTCTGCCTTCCATAGTTTCTGATAAGAAACCAGCTATTATTTGACTTGTTTTTCTTCTAAAGGAAAACAGTTGCATTTTTCTGGTCACTTTCAAGATATTATTTTTTATCTTCAATTTTCAAGTTAATAATAATGTGGGTTTTTTTTATGGATTTGTTTTGCATTTCTTTCCTGTTTGGGGTTCACTAATCTTAAATCTATAATTTTATATCTTTTGACAAATTTGAGATGCTTTTAGTCATTGTTTCTATATTTGTAATTTTTAAAACCCTTTTCCTTTCCTCTTCTTCCTCTGGACTCCAATGGCTTAAAAGTTAGATCTTTCATGGTAGTTCAACAGGTCCTTAAAACTCAATTTATTTTTTCTTTTACTTTACTTTCTCTTTCCTGTTCATTTTAATCCCTTTAATCTTCAAGTTTATTGAATATTTTATTAGTCTCATCCATTCCCTTTTTTGAAGTTTATTTTAGTAATTATACTTTCAGTCATAAAAAAATTCCAGTTTGTTCTTCATATATATTCTAATTATTTATTCTATATATATTCTATATGTATATAATTATTCTAGTTATTCGAATTATTTATTGAGACTATTTTTCGTTTGTTATAAGCACACTTATTTCTCTCATTAAATCACTTTTAAGTTGCTTTAAAACCTTAGATAACGTTAATATCCTTGTTATGTCAGAGTTGGCATTTCTTGATTAACTTTTTTCATTGAATTTGAGATCTTCCTCATTTTTAGTATAATAAGTGAGTTTTGATTGATACCTGTACATTTTTGTGCTATGATGTTCAATCTTGTTAAATCTTCTTTTACCCTTTTTTTTTTTTTTTTGACATTCCTCTGATGGGGAAAGAGGAGGCAATGCCTCTTTCTTTTACTGCCAGGTAATGATAGATTTCTAGGTTCATCACTCAGTCTCTGTTGCCATTGAAGTTGGTAATGATCTCTTATTAATTGTGAACAAAGTTGGGAGCTTGGACTCTCATGTAAGTTGGGATCTTGGACTCTCGTGTAAGCTCCATGTTAGCAGCAAGTGTGGTCCCGCTACCACTGAGTTGTAGTAAGAAATCACACTTTCCATTAGGCACTTTTGACACCACTTGAGTGGAAAATGGGAAGAAAATTGCCATGGACAGTTAGAAGCACAAACTCTTCACATGGGCTAAATTGACATTGGACTGGTAATACTGGTTGGTAGGATTAAAATTCTGGCTTGCTACCTGGCATTCTCTAATTTCAGTTGAGGAGGAGTATTGGAATTCCTTATAACAACCTTGAGTGGACCCCCACTTAGCCTTCCTTAGTAGGGAAGGGCCAGAGTTGTAGGGTCTTTCACTTCAGATTTTAAATTGTTTCTGTGCTAGTTGGTGTTTTCAGGTTTCTAGCTTCATTAGCACACATCAGAATTTATCATGCAGAGAAACCCCAGGGACGGTGGTACCTCAGTTTACAAACTTGAGTCTTTCCATGATTCTGGTCACCAATCAAACTGAATGAGAACCTAACCAAATTCCAGGGTCAGGTTCAATGTTGACCTTATGGGGAAATTTGATTCAGTTCTCTTCCAGTTCAGTTTGCAACCAGAATCAAGGAGAGAATTGAGTTCATGAACCAAGATAGTACTGTATTTAACTCCTGTGTTACTTCTTAGGTTCTAAAGTTCTTTACCAGTATGCTTGCCCCTCTTTGTTTAAGAGATGTCTTATCTTTGTTTTACATACAATGCCCAGTATTCTTAGTTATATTCAGTAGCATGGTGAGTGGAGTATGTCTGCACCATCACCTGGAAGCAGAGATCTCAGCAATGTTTTTACAAATAATTTCACTTATGCTTATTTTCTTATTTTCTTAGTTTCTTTTCTTTTCCTGAAAAATCCAGTCTAGTTCATTGGAGAGATTAGCTTTCAAGTGACAGATTCACAGAGGGAATATTTGCCACACTGGTCAGCCAACTAAAGTGAATGAATTAAAAATGTGCTTTTAGTGTATTTAAAAATACTGACTTACATGCACGCTCCAAAGACTGAGAAGACCAATGATGTCTCTGTGCTTACAGTTGCCATACACATGTGGAACTTGAAGCAGACATGATCAGTACAACCTTGGAAAAGATATGAAGACCAAGCAAGAAAGGTATACACAATTGTGCAGATAGTCCTTACAGGAACAGACTCTCATGCTGTCTCATGTCATCTTACTTCGACCTGAGAAACCTTAGAAGTTAGTAACTATAAGTGATTTCTATTTTACAAATGAAGAAAAAGAGGACTAAGGAATAAGTAATTTTTCCGTATTTTTGCAGCTACTTAGTGAACAATCCATTGTTCAAAACTTGTCTGACGCTCTCTTGGTTCTTGGCTACCACAGGTCAAAGACACTCAGGTAAAGTGACTGTAATCCCTATTAGCATTTCAGATTGGCACATAGCAACACCACCCAACAGTCACAATTGTCTCTAAACTCAGTACGTATGATAAGTGTATTAAATAAACCTCTTTTCCTATTACTTAGACACAAAACCGAACTCTCATAACTTGAAGTAGAAGTTACATAATTTGGCTCACAGTTTCAGCAAACTCTATGGTTGACTGGAACAACATGGAGGAGGGTATGAGGAAGCCCAGGAATTTATTTCGCTCATGATGCCTGGGAATCAGAGTGAAGGAACAGCTCCAGAGAAAACCTCTCTCTGGTACAGACCCCCAAAGTCATGCCTCCACCAACCACCCAGACACACCCAAAAGTGTACTTTATTAATTTGCTGTGTGGGCCCCTAACCAATCAAGTGGATAATCCACCTTAACCATAGCAATATGCTTATAGCTGCAAGCTACCACCAGATGAGCTAAGCCTCTGTAGATGAAATCCCAGTGCAAATACCATGTAATTGCTTGCAGAAAAGTCTACTAGCAGAATTAAAAGCAAAATCAGAAAAAAGGAAGCATGAGTTCATGGACTAGGGTCAGGGTGAAGATTTCTGGACCAGTTTAAAGCAACTTGATAGACTTACAAAAAGTGGACAAGGAGTTCATAGGGAGCAGAGCAGAGTGCCCCATTTATGACTTGAATGTTGGCCTATAATCAATAATCACATTGCTAATGATGTCTACCAGGTATTGATTGCTTGCTATATGACAAGGACTGAGCTAGACATTTAGACATGTTTCAGCAACTGGAATGTGTGGCAAAGCTCAAATTTAAACTAAGTGTGTAGCGTTTCCTTTATCACAATGAGGCATCCTGAAAGGTTATACATGGGACCCCAGAATTCAGCCTAGAGACTTCAAAGTCCTTGTTGAGAAGGACAACTGTAAGAAATTCATGACTAAGAGAATGGGAATTTTGGACTCAGAGTCCAGGTTGCTAATGATTACACCATAAAACCCTTCTTAAGAGAACAGAAATTGTTGCCTACTTTCTATCCCAAGTCAGGGTTGATCATCTGGAAGCCAGGGTACAATTCAACATATGTATGATCTACAAGGATTAGAAATAAAAAAAAATTTAGTCATGAAGCCTCTCTCTTGCACCTGTTTGATATTCAAGGGGTGAAAAATCAACAAAAGATGCTCTCCCTGAAATCCAACCACTAATCAATCATATATTCATTGATTCATTGATTCATTCATTGACTCATTCATTCATTCAACAACTAGTTACTGAATGTCTGCTCTTTGCTGGGAACTGTGCTAAGTCCTTAGGTTACAGAGGAGGGCAAAAAGGGCTGATTCCTACATTTATTGAGTTTACTACTCAGCACCAAAGAATATACAACACGGTGGGTTCATTGGTTAATTAGAGAAAATACATGAAACAGTGGATTCACTGCTTGTATTCAGAGGTGTTATGAAGAATATAATATAGTGCTATGAAGAATATAATAAAGTGTGTATCAGAGAGGCATAAGCCAGCCTCTGGCTGGAAAACCTTCCAAGAGGAAATGACATTTAAACAGATGCCTTGATTTTGAATGAGGTGATGAAGGTCAATGCTAAGGAAGTTCCAACAGCCTGTGCAAAAGCCCTGGGTCCAAAAGTTACACCACACCCCAAAGAAGCCAAGAAAATGTGACAGCTCACCCCTGCATCACTATAGGCAGAAGTGAGTATCTTAGAGGGGGAACACAAAGTACAGGCTGGTCAGCACCCCAGGAAGTACGTGTGAAGTGGCTAGCTCTATTTAGTTCTTTATGGGTGACAAGAATCTCTGTCTAACTCTATGCCACCTTTTCTGTCTTTGTACTAAGCACAAAGGGCAAGCATGTGAAAGGTGCTCTTCTTACATCTTGAAAATCTCATCTTCTCCGCAGCAGGAGTTCTCAAACAGTCCCAATTGGTATTTGGAGAGCAGTACTAGTTCTGCCCTTGTGAAGAGTCATCTACAAGCAGTGGAAGTTATTTCTGTGTCAGCTCCCCATATCAAAGGAGCCGGCTTCTGCGATCTTCATGGCCTACTCCATATCATCGTGTAGCTGATGAAAGGGGGTTGGATCTCTCCCAGCAACAGGCACTAATACCAAGGAGATACACGTTTTAAGCTTTTTTGAAATATGAAGATTTTTCCCCCTCTTTGAAGCTCATTATGACACTGAGCCAACAATTGATAATCCCACTGTTTGATATCAAAGAGCAATAGAGAGGTATAATTTTCTGGCCTATTCAACCATGCTGTTTTGCTGAAACCCATTT
>RJWT010021868.1:0-17412 GCA_004365215.1 Cuniculus paca
TAAAAAAATGAAAAAAAACATTATAGGGTTTGTGCCCTCAGAAGGGACTCTGGGATGCCAGTCTTGCTCTGGTTCTGGTTGCAGATGTGCCCTTGCTCTTGCATGCATTCTCACCACAATGTCCTGCCATTCACTGCTCTCACTAGAAGCCAAATCAGTGGGGCCTGCTCCATTGTGTACTTTGAACCCCAAAAACCCTGAGGTAAATGAACTCCTTTTTCTTCATAAGTATCTTGTGTCAAGTATTTCAATATAGTGAGTCGAGCTAATACAGAGCTGTAGAAATCAGTTTAATTAATAAAAATGCCACAAAACACATATGTCAAAACATTCTATATTGCTGCAAATAGACATTTAGGATTATTGAATAATATATCTTTGAAACATTAGTATAAACTGGAAGTAGTTTCTAAAAGGGAAAACTAAGAGACTGGGATACGTGAAAAGGAAAGAAACTATTTCACCAAAGTTTTGTATCTTCTGAAATTTAGTTATGGGCATGTAGATGTAGTGTCCATGTAGTTCATTCATTCATATGTATACTTTACATAGTATAAATTTAAATTCATATATTAAAATTAGATATTTAAATATATGGTTATTCATTGTTTTCTCAATATTTAATTCTACCTCCTATCTCAGGCTTGGATCTTTGGAGTTGCTTGCTTCTCTCGTGTATATAAATCCAAGCACCTAATATAAAAGTGAAATAGTAAACCCTTAAAGACTCATTCACTTGTCCACCACCCTATCTTAATGCTACCTTATTTTTTCTTGCCTTAATAAATAAGAAATCTTAGAAAAGTTGATTGTTATTTGTGGAATGCCTCATGAGAAATAGTGACAGGGCAAACATATACGTATACATATACATAAGCATAAACAAATATTCACGGGCATATTTTAAGTGTTGAACTTTCCTTTGAGAAAAGGAAGATTTGCCTTTCTGAAGAAATTTGGACAAGAACTGCAAGTGAAACTGAATAGGTGAGAGTAGGTGAGGAAGCAATTCTATTAATCTATTGATACGCTCACCTTTAGAACTCTACTCAATAAACGGACGATTTCTTAGAGGTGTATTGAGGAGATCAGTAGAGAATTAAGTATTCAAAATTTCTAATTTTCTATTTTTTCCACAGAACATATTGATCAATTTCATATGTTTGTATAAAAGGAAAGAGAAGATCATCACATTATAAGCATAGACATTTAAGATTGAGGCTGCATTATCTGTATCTTTATCTTCCTCAATCTCCCACTTTCCTTTATTCTTTTAGTATCCTAAAGTGAAAAGGGAAAAATTGTTTTAAGAGAACATCAAAGTTTGGGAGTAAGTACACTTACTTCAAATTTCCTGGGTTAAGATTAGCCTGCACACTAGTTCATTCATTAAGTTGTCACCAGAAAGAACACAATACAAGAAGAAAAAAGCAGTCCTACAAATGGAAATTGTGGGGAAGTGTATGCATAATGAGGAAGAAGAGCAGTACTTACCATTTTTGTGGTTTCAGGGAAAAAAAGTACTGTGATGAAGCACAATGACTTTTTGAAGAGCTTGTTATGCACAAACTGGAAAGAATGTCACAATCATTTTTCTAGGACAAAACCCAAGATGCAGGGTAATTGTTGGTTACAAATTAGTGGTAATCAACAAAAGTGTGTCTTATTGCTGAGAAACCATCTCATTTCAAACATTTCAAATCACTTGCACCACTCTTGAAATATAATCACCACAGATTTTCTTAACTGGACTTGCCACAATGTCTCAGATCCACTTTTAGAGTCGCATTCTTAGAACTGCTGACATGCTGTTCACTCTCTGTCCTGACAGACCTGAATCAGAAACTCACAGAAAAGATTTCAGGTGAGTGGATTTAAAGAACACCTCAAATAAATGTAGAATTTTCAGGGAACTAGAATTATTCATGAATTTTAAGTCACATGGAAAGGAAATTTGTTATCTGTAAATCTTTATTTTCTGACTACATCGAAGACCATTAAGAGAGAACATTGAGATTTCTGTATACAAATTCAACATAAAAGTCTGTTGCCTAAGTATATACAATCAAAATAAAATATTGGCAAAAATGATGACATTTACTTGCAATAACATCAAAATTTCAGATACTTCAGAATAAATTTGGCAAAAGTGTGCAAAATGTATGTTCACTGAAAACATGAAATATTGATCTGAAAAACTAAACAGTACCTCAATAAGTGAAGAAGTATGCTATGTTCATGGATTGGAAGGTTAGTCATTGTTAAAAACTGGTTATTCTGAAATCTGTAGATTTAACACTATTACAGTCGAATCCTCAATAAGCTGTGTTAATTTAAAAAGTAGAATGTATATTAATCTCCTGCAGCTGCTAAATATTTCATACCTATAAAAGATAGATATTCCTTATCATTATCTTTTAGGTATATATTATTCAGGTAGGAAAACTAAATGTTGAAAATGTTAAGTAATTATATAAAAAGTCACAAGTTTGTAAGAGAAAAGTTGGGATTTGGGAATCTGAATTGGTCTATCACTTCATATGATAGTAACTTTGAAAATATCACCAATGTCAGTTTATTAATGAAATGAAAACACAGATTATGGTGTAACCCTTCTCTTTATTTGTAAAATGAGCCAGCAGTATGCCAAGGATTATCTAATTATAGTGTTAAGCCTTAAAATAAACAAAGCCTCAATTCTTTAATCAGGTCTCTCAGGTCTCTGAGATTTCTCCAAAGTCATTGGACAATTGTCCTCTGAGCACATTCTGGCTCTTCACACTAAAAATGTCACAAAGTGAGCTCATTTCTTTCCTCTCCTGAATCTTCATTGGAGATTTTTTCCTTCCAGTAGTTCCACAATCCTCAAATTATACAAGGTCAGGCTGCTGTTTCACTCTCCCTATAATTCTGTATTTCTCAATGGTGAAGTCTTCTCCACTCTTCTTTCAAAATTCCTCTCTTCTCTTATTTCACTGTCACTACTTTTAATTTATCCTAAATAGCTCTTTAAAAAACCTCACACACGGAATTGCCAGATAAATTACATGACTTTGTTATATTTGAATTATTTTCACGAAAGTGTAATAATTTTAAAAAGTTCATGATTTGCTAAATCTGGCAGTGGTATGTATTGTTAAGTAAACTCTTTAGCCAACTAACCATGAAAAAGTCCACACGTGGGTCCAGTTTTATCCATTGCTTCTGTTTTTCCTGAAGTTCAACCTCAAATGACATCGATCACAATTATCACACGTGGATTCACTACTCTGTGATTTGTTCAACTACTCAGTGGTTATGAAAAAGCAAAAAGTTACCCCTTTGAGAGAAACCCTTCAAGTAGAAGTCCCTTTGTCTCTTCTTAACTCTATGGCCCTTGTTTTGTGCTTTTCCAACTGTATTTGTTCAACTTTAGTTTGAGTAGTTTTATGTTACCTACAATTGTAAATTGTCTGTTCCTCATTGGTTGTAAGTTCCTTGAAGACAGGGTTTATATCTCACTCATTTTTATATAACACTAAATGCAGCCTTGAGCTTCATACATAATATGTGTTCAATATTTAGTGACTAAATCAATAACTTGGTAGGAAAAGTTTGATTCTTTGAATTCTGAAAGGAAATTAACCTTTCTTATAGGTGAAGTATCTACCTTCCAGAAAAAGAAAGAAAAACACGGCGAGTGTATATATCTAATGTGTGACTGATACTCAGCTTTATTGACTGTTCATTATATCTTGTCATAATTAGTATGATTATTCCCAAGAGGCAACAGTAGAATTTCTTTTCTCTCTTCTTGGGAATATTATATGTTTCTAGTTTTGCTAAAACTTTGAACTACTTCTTATAAGCTAGCCATAATTTGTTTTCACGGTGCTGGGGATCAAACCTAGGGCCTCCCATATACTGGGCAAGTGTGGTACAACTGTGCTACATTGCCAGGCCCCTTACCAATAATTTTCATAAGACAGATTTGTTTTTAGCAGTTAGAAAAGAGAAAAGTTGATATGTAAGGCTAGATGTTAGACTGGGGTGGTTACGGCATGGACACTTGGAAGCTACCTGCAACCCGAGTGAACACTCTCATGTTGTGCTCATGGGTTTTCATTTCTACAAAGCTTGCCTTTTCTATTTTTTCCTTGTACATCTTGCTATATCAAATGTTGGTATTCTGTGACACTATCTGGCCTCAGTGATGAATTTTTACCCATTTTGCTCTCAGATTATCTTAAATTTTCTGGTAACTGTCAGGCCCATTGCTTTCTAACTCCAATAGATAAATTGCATCTTTTGATTTTTTTGTGATTTGACACAAATAATAAGTTGAAAGACAGCCCAGTGGACAGGCTTGACATAGCATCCCTCCTTACTCAAGGTTTTTTTCTCTGATTTATTAACTAGTTTTCAAGAATATAGATGAAAGTGTATGTTGTTATAAAAGCCATGCCTAGGAGATTTTCTAACCTCATCAGTATGTAAATCACTGAGTAGCGTACAAAAGTCCCACCAGCAAAATAGTAAAATAGTCAGAGTGACATCCCCACCACTGCATATGGATGAAGCTGTGGCCCATAAATTCCTTCTCCAAACGGGCTCTTTTGATGCATTATTTATGGACTCTGAAAATGCTGGATGACTACTGGAATAATTCCTCGGCACAATTCTCTTCCTACTGGGGGGTCGGTGAGCTGTAACCTGAGCTTCACATAGAAAACATTTTTCCTTTCCTTGACCACAGAGCTGTTACTTTAGCAACAACTGAATTTCATTAGAAGTTAGAAGGTCAAGTGAATTTTACTTGCTTTGGCTGGCTTTTGCATCTAGAAAAAGTATTTAATATGTGGCTCCATAGCTCATTTGAATTAGAATTGAAGATTTTTAAGCCATACCACATTATCTAGACGTTTAGATAAATGTTCTCAGTTCTCTTTCATGCAGATTCTTGCCTCTTTGTCTTTTTTTTTTTTTCTCAACTCAGTGCTATTGAAAACATCCACAGAGACAGTAAAACTAGATAAGCAAATGTAATGTAAAGTACAGCCTTTTTTCAGGGAGTCACAAGAGGGAAAAGAGTTTTCTGCAATGTTGACATGGAATGTATAAAATACATGAAGTCAGTGAAATACAGTTTTTAGGGCAGGAAGGATATAAAGTACTCAAATATTCACTGGGGAACAAGTACATTCTTTTCATCTAAGAATCTGAAAATTCCCTTACAACAACTGTACATATTTAAAATAAGCACAGAGACTGAAAGAGTATGCTTAAACTAAGGAAATGATTAAAATCTGCATAAGGAACAGAGATGTGGAGAGGAGAGGCAACGGAGGAATGGGGAGAAAAATTATCTTCCTTTTCTTCTTAAAATAAAAAAAGCTCTCTTTTGTTCCACCTGCTCTAACTTTTTAATGAGTTCTTCTGATCTCTTCATTTTATCCATCCTTACCTGCTATCACAAATTATATTTAAATGCTGCTTGTGAATTGCCCAATTTAAAAATTTTTTGTTTTAAATCTGTTTAAATAGTTTTTACTTTGTCTTTCTCAGATGTCACTGCTAAAATCCAACTCTGAAATATGTTCTTCAAAGGCGATGTCTTCCCACATTTCCACAGTTATTTCTTATGTCCTTTTCCTTTTTTTTAGCAAATACATTTGTTGGGAAAGTCTGAGACTGATGCAAAGATTATCCTCATGCTCTGCAGTTGATGTATCTTGATGGGCATGTAGGAATGTGTGGGAACACCCTATGTTCCTGTATGAGTTGGATGGGGGAGACCCAGGCAGGCAGGATGGGCACAGGTCTGAGGTCAGCAGAGAATTATTAATACGAAGAGCAATTTGTAACTCGCTGAAAAGCTCTATTAGAAATATGCAAAGTTTTATGACTAATCCATTTTCCTGTGCTATTGATGTTTCATGTTGTGATCAGACTTTATAATCCTTAGCTAATTTTAGGACAAGTAATAAACTACTTCTTCAGTATATGGTAAGTTATTGAATAAATAATACAGAAATGCACCCAGCACTATGTCCTCCATAAACATTTACCCATTCCAGATACTAAACAGTGAACTTTATGAGAGCTGTTGATTAAATGAGAACTCAGATGTGTAAGAGAGAGTTTGGAGTAAAACTAATAGAGTAAAATTCCATCCATTCAAAATGCTGAAAGATAATATAAACATGGAACTAAAATTTTATTTTCTAACATAACACTTTTTATAAAAAACGTCATATTTTAGATATATTTTACTACTCATTTTATATTTTGGAAACAACTAGACTTAATCTTTTTGCATTCTCTAAATAATACACATGAGTTTCCCTCTGCACTGCTAATTGCATTTTTGTCTTAATTGCCCATAGTCCTGAATTGGAGTTGACCACTTTCTGATACACAGTTGAAAACCTGGATGTTGTTTCCACAAATCAAATTCATTCCTGGATTTCTGCTATGCTCCTCTTCCAGAGAATGGTAACTTGTTCCCTGAGGATCATCTTTTTCTCAAATGTATGTTCTTTGGTGAGAATTGTCAACACAAAATCCTTCCTAAAATGCCCAACCATTCTTCTTTAGAAAAGAAACTTATTTCAAGACGGCTATGCAGGTCTTATTGAATTAACCTTCAGTAGTCTAAGACAAACTCGAATTTTATTTTTTTATATGATCTTATTTTAAAGGGAATACAAATAAAATAAATTGGAGAATGAAAAAGGCAAATAATATAAGACGTCATATACCTATTGTGCAGAAAGAAGCTATATTCACATTACCTTTGAAGTACACTACACATAGTATCACAATATCCACATTTTTTTGTTTGTTTGCAGTACTGGGGGTTGAACTCAGTGCCTCTATTCTAAGCTACATCTGCAGTACTTTTTTACTTTTTATTTTGAGACAGGGTCTCTCTAAGTTGCTAAGTTGCCCAGTCTAGGTTTGAATTTCAAGTCCTGCCTTGTCTCCCAAAGTGCATGGATTACAGATGTATTCTACAATGCCTGGCTAGTAAGCATTATGTATTTTGACTAAAAAATTGAGTGTTTACCTATCTTAATAGTGATTCTGCAAAGGAAACATTTAAAGAGTTATTAAGTGCTATAGCAATTTATTTCATCATTTTTATATTTAATTGTAAAACTTGTTTTTGTTATTTTAAAAACTATGCAACGAATATTATCACATAATACTATTTTTGCTGATTGCTTCCTTAAAATAGTCTCTAAGTACAAAAATTATTGATCAAAGAAACACAAGCAAATTCTTAATGTTGATATGTATTTCCAAATGCTTTTTCAAAAATGTTTTAGTACTTCATTTCTCACTTTTCCCAGTAAATTATTTTCCTTTAGTTTGTTATGTTAAAAAGTAGCATTTTGCTTGAAACCCCATTTATGTTTCATGATGTAGTAGCATTGAATGTTTTTCACTTGCTTATACAGTTAATTCTACTTCGTGAATTTTCTGTTGGTGGAGTTTATATTTTCAAAACACTGATCACAATTCCTAGGTCTTCATTTTTATTCTAGAGCTATAACAAAATTATTTTCACATGCTATGTTTTATAGAAAAACTAAGCTGCTTGTTTAAGTTACTATTTTTCTGTTTTCAGGAGTCTGGAGAAATCATCATTCTCGTTAAAGGCATTTGTCAAATATGGTTCTCAGCACTAACCAAACACTCTAACTGTCATTTCTTCACTCCAGGCATCTGACATGACAAACAGGAATGTTTTTCAAAGTTGTTCACAAGGTAATTATTTTTTACTTGCTCTGAGATAACTGTTTTAAGGAATCTTTACAGAATAATTAGATTTTGTAAAATGAATTACAATGCAATGACTTCAAACTGGTTTCCTTTATTCTCATTTTACTCAATAAATTAAGGAATCTAAATAACTAAAGGAGATGCAAATTAAATGGCTTCAAGTTCTCTTTTAATCATGGGTGAGAAAAAGAATCTGAAGAAGAGGTGTTTAACAAAAGAAAACACCAAATGTGGCTGAATATTTCAGATCCTAAGTTTTGTATTTCTCTTACTTTCACATTCCCTGATTATTTATAAATGTAGGCTTCATTAGTGTATTTGCTTTGGTTCTCCAGTTTTTTGGTTTTTTCAAATTCATGGCATGAGTACAGTGTTGGTACCTTTAGACTCTGGGTCACTCAGCTGTGGTAACTTTCTCCTCTTTCATGTCTCTGCGGATATACAGACCACGGTGTTCTGTTTGGTGGATGTTGACTGACCAATGAGCTTCTCAAAGCAACCATGAGGGCAATTCATTCTTCAGCATAGCTATGTCACTGGCAGCTGTCAAATGGCAGACTCAGAAGGTTTTTGTTGTTGTTACAACGAGGAAATGTTAAATTGTGAAATCATTAAAATATCTTTTACTAAATATTTATCTCCCTTGCTGGAAAAACATTTTTATGATTTTTGAATTTTCTAAATATTTGAAGTAAAGCACACATCAATATATCACTTTCAGTAAGAATTTTTTTGAGTGACTGCTTTTTGCACAACTGAAGGATGAATTTTCATCCAACCTGGCTTTTCCTTTGTTTCAAGAGCTAAGTGTGGTGCTGTCAGCAGTACTTAACATAATGTATCAGTTGTTCTATGCATCTTCTTACTGTGATCAATGTCACAAGATAAAGTCAGAATATGATGTTGAGGAAAATTCCATAATTTGAGTCAATCCAAAGGGAGCTAATAATGGTGCGTGCAGAGGAAGAACAGGGAAAACACTAAGTAGAAAAGATGAAGTTGTAGGCTGGGAATGTTCTAATGACAATCTCATGTAGATCTGTATCGCACTTTTTAGAGTTCAACACAGTCATTTTGCTTTGGCATGATAATTTTTTTGGCCCTCTCCTTCACTGGCAATTATTTAACAGCTTTTTGAATAAAAGCTAAATGAAATCGCACAAAGCCAATTTCATTAATGGAAGAACCCCCCCCATCTGATTATTTGAATCTGTCAGCCCCTTGTATTTCTCTCTTGTGTTTCTGCTGGTGAATGAGCAGAAACAACAGTGATGCTCAATTAAGCTTTTCTAGGCTATTAATCTATAGATCTACAAAATAAGATATCCCAACTTTGCCATTCAGTATGTTAAGTACATAATTTCAAATACATGCATATATATGTTATGAATGCAAGGAAGGTTTTTATGTAAAAACATCGCTGCATATTTGCCCCTCATAATTTTACAGTCTTGGGTGTCATGGGTTTGCCTGCAAACACAAGTCTTAGCTTGATTACAGGGAGAAGCCCACAGTGTTTGCCAAGAAATTGGAATGGTGGGAGAGTCTGTCCATCAAATAAACCTTGAATAAAAAGGAAGTTTTCTCTTATTATGTTATCATAAAAAATACACAATCTTTAATTTTCTGAATTCTGATTGCAGATTTTATATATAATACTAGTTATGTTCAGTTAAAAACAGGTTCCCTAATGAATGGTTTATAATAAATTACTCCTCACCCAAGTGAAAGCGAGATGTGACATATTGCTACAATCCCACCATGAAGCTTCTTTTAATTCAGAATTAAGATTGAAGGAATGAAGGATCAGATTTAAGGTGCAACTTCTCCAATTTGTGTCACTTATTTTTGTCTTTCTGGAAGGCAGGTATTTGGGGGAACAAGTGGAGGAGACAAAATCATTCTGTAATCCAGTGTTTGCCTAACTTCTCTAGCTGGACGCCATCCATTCTTATCCTAGATTTTTGCTTGTGTAGAACTTGCTTGGTTTTGCCAAAATCTGAAAAAAACACAATCACCAAGGGCCTCTCCCTGTCTCTGTTCTCTCTTGCTACCATCTTTATTGAACCTGTTTTTTTTTTTTTTCTATCTTTCCTGTCTTTTTAGTAATTAAATCTTTATGGTGGTAACTACAATTAGGGAGCCATTTGAGTTCCTTTGTCCATTTGCTCACTTGCATGAGCTCCTTTGCAACCAATGATCCTTGTAGTCCTAGAGAGCTGTGAGAGAGTCTCCCTACCACCTGCCTATTCTACTTGAGGTTGGGGTGGAAGGAGTAGACCATTCCTGGATAAGAGCAAGGTGAGGATCCAACAGTGAGATAGCTAGGGAGAGGCAGATGTTCTGTAACCAGCGTTATTGACTCTGTTCATTTGTTGACAGTAGAGGTGAGTTAAAATTTATAAGTTAGGGCAGGTAACTTCTGAGAAATTTTGGGAGAAGCAGGGTTTCAGGATTTTGATTTTAGAAAACAGCTTTTGTCAGTTACTGGATCATAACAGAACCTAGGGATAAAGTGAGAAGGTGGGAGCAGATGAGCAACTAGCATCAGTTATCTTTTTATTTTAATTCTAGAAATAATGGTAATAGTTTTGACTATTATGTAAATGTATGACCCAAGAATTTTATTTTTAGGTATATTCCAGAAAAATGTTTACATATTTGTTCAAGGAAATATGCTCACAGGACTCATATATACAACAGGGTGGTTTTAGTTTCATTGTCTTTCTTGTACTAGACAAGGCCTAATGCTGAAAACCACAGGGTTTAAATAGTCCACATTAAAGGCTCTGCGAATCATGAAAGTAGTTATATCCTTTATACCATGGAGAGGTGCCCATTTACATAACCGGCCCATCCTTCTCACCATAATCCAAGTTGTTGTAAGCGTTCTGAGAGGTGATGGAGACTATACACATTTCAGAGAGTTCAGGATGTGTAAAGAAAAGCTATCCACTCTTCCTGTGATATGAAAGGTTGCAGATATGGATGCCCAAGAGTAAGGGAGATGAAGGCATCATTTCACTGCTGGATGTTATGTTTTTAGTGCAACAGAATGTAAAGACTCACAAAGATGACTGGATGTCAGGCAGAAAAGATTTATATACAGACCATTCCCTCCATGTGCTTGGAGTAAGACCTAGGATGTGAATGAAAGAAAGATAATGGTCTCATCTGAGTGATAAGCAGTACGTCCAATTACAGGAAGGCTGTGTGAGACAACTAGCTGAATGTAAGTGGGACTATATGATTGGACTTTTCAAGGGACCACTATGCCAAAAGGAGCCAAACTGTACCCAACAGGTAATACAACAATCTGATATTTTCCTTCCAGTTTGTAGAATTCAAATGCTTCTATTTCATTGACCAGAATAATCATGTGACCTCACTCATCTTGAAGAGAGCAGTTTCTTCCTCCATGCACCCAGCAGAAAATTGTTTATTAATTAATGTTGGAAATGTCTAATCCATCGTCCTTGTTAACTGTGCAAATGGAACTTCTGGATGAAGCTAGACTATGGGTTTTTTTTTTTGCGGCATCGGGGATTGAACTCATGACCTTGAGTTTGCCAGGCAGGCGCTTAGGCCACTGAGCTAGATGCCCAGCGACTAAGGGTTTTGTTAAGTGAAGTTGTTCAGGGACATTCTGTTTTCATACTCTGTCCCTTTCCCTTTCTGGTTATGATACAAGAAGGCAGAAAGGTGAGGCAGATGAAAGTGTGCAGTGACATCCCTATTTTACTATAACGAGTTGAACTTTCTTGATTAACTGGTTGTGTCTACAGTAAACTCTGGAAAGGCTTAAGTATCTATAAATGAAGAAATGGATTAAGAAAATGTATTATTGTAATATAGCAACAATTTTGAAATATAGAAAAAGGGGTAGAACTCAATTATGTTACTGAAAGAAAAGGAAATTGTTAATTGCAGTAAGTTTGGTATGTAATTATTTATGCAAAATTAATACATATAATCATAACAACATTTTATCCTATGCTCTTCATGGCTATATAGATGATAATGTGTACATATGTATGTGGGCATATAAATGCAAAGATGGACCCCAAGTGCCTACCACATTTATGAGGTGGCTTAAATTTTGGGAGACAAAGAGAAGCAGAAGGGAGATATAGGTAAGAAGGTACCAAATAAGATTTCATCTTTGTTGTAATGTTTATGTGCTAATTCCCCCCCAATCTATATATGTATGGCAAAAAGTTTATAATTTTGAATTTATTATGGTAGAAACATATAGTTTTATTCTAATTATTCTCTGTACTTTTTCTATCTTTGATTCATCAAAAATTATGTAAATCACAATAATTTAAAGAGACTAATACACAGGAAATATAGTCTCAACCCTTAGTTTCAACTTGAGAAGGCAGATCACTTATGTGCTCAGTTGTTCTGGTAGGAAATGTCACCAAAATTAATATTTATGGATTGTTTCTTGTATGCTGTGTGTCAGGTTATCTGATATTTTCTAATTAGTTCATATCTCAATTTGCATAGGTTTTGCATAATTTTGACAGATGATTTTGCAGTCCTTTGATGTTGCTACTTTGCAGGTGAATAGTACTCAGAGGCTGATTTAGAAAAATTGAATTTTGATTTTAGTGTTTCCTAGTTGTGTGAATTTAGAAAATTCTTAAAAATCTCAGTGAGCCTCAGTTTCCATCCTGGCAACATGAGGAAATTATCATCTGTCTTACTTTTCAGAGAAATTGCCAAATTATATTGCCCATAAGGAAATGTTTTAAAACTTGGGGAGCACTAAAATGCATTGATTTCTGAATTTTAATTTTATTATTAATAATAAAAGATTGTTAGGGAAAGTATCAATGAACTAGGGAGAAAGGAAAATGAATTTTCTCTTTTAATGTAGAAAATGCTTATTTAAAACTCAAGGCCAAGCCAAACAGTAACTTTTATTTTTACTTTTTTTTTCTTAGTCTCTGAAGATCAAGCTATGAGAACTGTAAGTTAGACATTATACAGACTCAATGCTTAGTCAATGAAAATGACTATCAATTTATTATCATAGATTTTTACACATTATAGGAGTCAATCTATAATTAATGGGGAAAACGTCAAAGCTAGAACCTATCCAAGATTTTTTTAAAAGTAAAGTACATTAGATAATATACAGATAAAATTCTGTCCTCTAGAAATACCTCAAAAAGACCAATTTAATCTTTCAAAAATATATTGAACTATAGTTCAGAAATGTAGTTTTTTAGTGTTATAATGTATATCACATTTCCATATAAAAATGAATCTATCTCAATATTTTGCACAGCAGTTTTAATACAAAAGACTTGGAGACAGAGAAGTCAGTCCTATCTTTCAGTTCCTAGAGAAAATGTGCAAACATATCTTTCTCCTAAAGGAGGTATTACTTCCTTGATACTCAGAAGCCTCGTCATTTAGTTGTTAAAAGGACTCTTACAGCAACATACACTTATCCTTATTTTTATGACTGAAATTGACAAGCCACTAGTGATTAGAGTAATATTGTTGTACGATTTTTTTGAAAACTGCATATTTAGAAAAGCTTTCACAATGGTAAACCTATTAGATCGTTGAGTGCATTATGGAAGTCTGTCATTGTTTCTGCTTTGGCGAGCTTCAAATGTCAATTTGTCTTCCCACAACTTTGCAAACTCTGCAAGTAAGTGGCTGTAATACCGTCTGCCTGAAACACTTGCATTCTGAGCTACAGGACTTCTGAGAGGTGATTGTCTTCTTATTACTTTCTCATTTTTTATAGATGAATTTGAGGCCTCATAGTCTTTGATAGCTAAGAAAATCATTACGAATCCTCTTGCTTTCTTATTGGCCTCCAGCTGGAGGGAAATTTATATTTACACTCTGAAAAATAAATTAAACTCCAATAAATGATTGAAACTCAAAAATTAAAATACTGAAGTGAATATAATGAATATGGCTAATGTAAGGAACAGGAAGAGTGTGTCAGAAAAATCAGCAGAAGTTGAAGGATCCCTGGTCAAAAGAAGTTTATTCAAGTCAAGGCTAGTTAATTTAAATGAAAGTCATAGTGAAATGAAGCTTGTAAAGTTTAGATTGGAAATGCAGCATCCTTTTTCAGGGTGCATCTGTTTTGAATCTCAGAAATTTGAGGCCATATTTTAAAAATAAATGTAATTTTTTGTTAATTTCATAAAAATTTCTTTTCCCACTGTGCACCAGCAATGCACACACTGTCTGGTTTATATTGATTCTTTAAGAGATACTGAATGGATGGAACCAACAGGGACTACATTCCTTTATCTGATACAAGTAATGCATCATCAGTTTTAATTTTTTTACAGAAAACTGAGTCATGTGCTTCAATCTGGAAGAAATTTGGATGGTATTCTATCTGTCTGTCTGTCTGTCTATCTATCATCTGTCATGTACCTTTTGTCATTTATTTCTGAAAATCTTTCCCAATATTCTTAAATGTTGTGTTAGTATGTGTGCATGGTCAGTGTACTATGGCAGTGCACACAGGAAATGCACATGGGCAGTGCCCTATAGTTGCCACATGGGATAAAAATTGCATTAGTAGGTAAGTTAGAACAACTGAGTTTGCCACGGGCACCATCAAGTTTGATGTTTCACAAAGTGTTGGTGGACAATGGGTAGTTTCGTGTGGGATAATGCTGCTGGGGTTACATAGAGAGTTTAGAGACCACAGAAGATCTTGGAGTCAAAAGCATCAAAAATTAAAGATATTTCACTGGTGAGGTAGGAGATTGCAACTATTTGTTTTATATTCATAGTTCATGGATTTTCAAAGTTTAAAAAAAGTGATCATGAATATAAAAGTTTTAAAATAAGAAAAATAATTAAAATTAAGTTATACAATGTATTCAAATTATTTAAAAATTCTTCATAATGGTGAAATAGTAATTCTAATTCTTAGAATATTTCTGAAGCAAATCAGTTGACATATGGAAGAAATTATATTGATAAAGAATTGCATTTGACATTTAAAAAATATAATTGTAAATAATATAAACAATTTAAATCTAAAATTAAAGCACAGTTAAGAGAATTATGCTATGTTCACCAGATGGACATCATACCACTTAAAAATAATGATTACAGGATCATATATCTACAAGGGATAATATTTCATTTTTAATGTTAAATAAATTTACAGTGCGAAGTGAAGTAAAATGCTTCTATGAACAAAATGAAGTATGCCAAACTGTTAACCATATTATTTCAGCATGAGTAATATTTTTACCACTTATTTTTATTTATTTCTGTTATATAACTTTTATAACAGCAGTTTTATTAACAAGGTGTACCAGTTTTCGGTCTTTCATATCCTAATAATTGGCTGTTTTCTCAACAAGATATTGATTGATTAATATACATCAGATTTTTAGGCACAAAGCTATCAAAAAAGTTACCAAAAATGGATGTATTATTTATGTCACTTGCAATGAGGGTTTTGGCAAGTTCTCACTTGGGGCTTTCTTATCTTTTCGAGTTGATATGGCTTATTTAACATAATTACTTATTCTTCTTAGGGCTGCTGCTCAGTCCATTAATTTAATAATGCAGGCTTTCCACCTTTTTTTTTTTAATGAAAGAGCTCTTACAGAGTTATGAGAAGTATAAGCACGTATGACTTTGTATCTTCCAAGTGAAACTCAGGCAGAATAATTTAACAAGTTGAAGAGCCGTTGTTAGTTAAGTCAGTAGACACAGCTGCCCAGACTAGAGTTGCTATTACTTGTTTTTGCTGTTTTGTGCAGTCATTCATAAAGACTAGAAATGTCAGTGTTTCAACAGAGCACTGGCTTTTGAATTGTATGGATGTGGCCAATGGCTGTCAACGTGGCATATGATGTGCTGTGAAGTTTAAAAATAAGGAACCAGTCCGTATGCTATTTTTATGACTTTATAAGGCTCTGAAGTGTCACTCCAGCTGTGGCATCCCTCCCTAAAACTGTCATGGCCTTTTCTTGTGGTCTGGGTAGAATGCAAGGATTCTATGTACTGCCTAGCTCTGGGCTCATTCCATCCTTTGCAAATCCACAGCATGATAGAAAGATTAGTGGAATAGTTGTTGGTATTTTAAAAATTAATATTTACTTGTATTAGGATGTGGTGAGATTATTTTTCCCTAGCACTGCTTAAGACTCCAGTTACCCACCATCTTAATACAAACACTTAATTTGAAACTTCAGTTTCCTCTGGTCTTTGACATAAACACCTGCATTTATAGTCACGGTTAATTTTGTTTATGATTTCAGCAACACCTGCAAAACAGAAGCCTTAATGGCTACTGAAAAACAAGTTAGTAATTTTGCATTTTCCCCTCTTGTTTGTTCTCAGTGAAAGGCTGGGCTAATTGTATTTCTATTACTTATACATGCTTAACTGGTAAAACATTAGTTTACAGTTCGGAACCAAAAAATAGTACAGGACATTATAATCTACAGTCAGTGGGTTGAATCATTTCCCAGTAACAGCCCTTCATTATATAGAGTGTTTTTAAAGAACTGTAAAGGTTAAATTCTGTCATTAGTCATCACTTCGGATTGCACAACTTGAAGTTCCCTTCATCACAACACACATCAAAGGTCTGTAGTTGAAAGAAAACTTTTTGAAAGTGTGTTCTTAGAACCTGAATTACTTGGATAGCAGCAAAGTTTCAGAGTCAACTCAGAATTTGTTACTAGCAGACTTATTCTCAAAGAAGTTCTCTCATCAGAAAGGAAATGACAGAAAAAAAGAAAGACCAAAGGAACCCTGTAACATAATGAAAACAAAAAGGATAAAAGAAAGAGCAAACATACAAGTAAATAAAATAGACTTTCCTATCTTGAATTTTCAAAAATGTGCTTTAACTGGAAATGAAATTGTAATAATGTCTATTGTGGTTGTCAATATATACAAAGAAAATATGTAAGACAATTATAAATGACAAAAGGTAGAGCAACACAAAGGGAAGAATTGCAGATTTGCAAGAGTGAAGGAGATAGCCAAGTAAAAGGACCCTCTGCATAACCATTGTAGAAGCATTTTTCTACAGTAACTCGGTCTCATGCAGTGTTGTGTGGAATTGGCTCCTCGGAGGGATGCTATGTTCCCCGACAGGTGATGTCAACCAGTCTCGGCAATCCCATAGCCATGATGGGAGGTGGCGGGCAAGATGTCTGCCTTTGGTTTATTTGTGTGCAGAGCTGAGCAAAAGGAAGGTTGGATGGCTTAAAAATAAATACTAAATTCTAGGTCAGACTGAAGACTTCATTTGGGAACCACAAACATGAAGTGATACCTTGGATGCTGAGCCACATACTTTTCTTCAAAAGTGTGTCTCTTTGCAGGAAAATTTTGTCAGGGTTATGTTATTGAGGAAGAAACTAAGGCCAATATATGGAAGAATTATTTAATGTTCTGTTTGACCAGAAATCTGAAAATTGAAACAGATTTAAAATTCCAACTCTTATAATTTTTAAAAAGATTGTGGAATTATCAAAGTGCATAAAAGTTAAGAAACACTTCTGATTTTGCAACATAATTTCACTGTACTGACCAATAAGAGGATCAGAGCATTTCTTAAAGCTAGGAATAGTTGTTTAAGGTTATGATTGGAAAAAGTCTTACAAAAGAACAAAAATA
>RJWT010021869.1:0-17408 GCA_004365215.1 Cuniculus paca
CACAGCTTTCATAGGTGAAAGTCCTTGTGCATGGATCAGATTCAGAAATGACAAATTTCTAGGCTAGAAGTAATCAGAGAAGGAGCTGCAGTGTCCCTGTCTGTATTTCAAGAAACACAGATAACTATTTATTTATTTATTTATTTATTTATTTATTTATTTATGGTTTAAAATCACGAGCAATTGTGTGATGCAATGGTTGTCATCTCAGGGAACATCATAGAGGAGGGAACAGTGTTTCGGTTTCTTCTCCTAGGAGCCACATCTAAGAAAGTTAAAGCCAGATGGGACGGCGTGGTATTAGCTCCATGACACAGGTATCTGTTAGCATAAATAACCATCTCTTAACTGCCATCTCTGAAGCTCAAGTGAAATTGGAGAAAGTAATGTTCAGAGGACAGAATTAGAAATATGAGTAGTGGATAGGATTGCATTCACATGCATTTTCAGAAGACTTAAATTATCCAGTATTTTCTCCAAAAAAATAAAATGCTTTGAAAGCCTATCACCCACTGTCTGAAGTTTCACTTTCTCAATTTGTTTTAAAGAAATATTTGACTATTTCTCCTAATGTATACAAAGCGTACATGAGGCCATCTTACATAGTAGCATGATTAACATTTTCTCAGTGATTATGGTCATTGTAATGAATACTATTTTTGATGGTAAAATATAGCCTGCACAGGAGAACCCATTTCAACAGACAAATGTCCTGCCTTACATATACTTTTTTCTATGTCATTTATGGAATTCCAGTAAGGTGTGGGTCATTTTGTTAAAGCATAAGACTGTATGCTGAAAAACTTATAACTGTGCAAAGGCTGGCTAGTGGAGGTCAAAGCCTCCTGTTTACTCCTCTAAGTTCACTCAGTGGCAGCTTTTGGAATCCTTACCTCTTGGGCTCTGGTCAAACTAAACCAAAGTCTAGGAAGAACTTATTGCTATATTGTGGTTCACAGATTAAGTGAACCCGAGCAGTGCTTTCCAGCCTGAGTTCTTTCACAGAGCTACTCTTGAAAACACATCTGTTCAGCACTGAGGAGGTTGAGGAAGCAGGATTATTGTGAGTTTGAGACCAGCCTGGGATACAAAGTGAACTCAAGGCCAGCCTGAATGGCATAGTGAGACCCTGTCTCAAAAAGACCAAAAAAATAAAAAAATAAAAAGACATCTGTTTCAAGGTAGATACTGTGTATTTCCTCATGCAAAAATGAGTATGATAAAAACATAGTGTGTGTAAGACTTGTCTAAAACTTCTGGGAAAATCAGCACCAGTAGAGATAAAACAGCAGGTTTCCAATTGCTACTAAGCACTTGATCAACCCAGCAGTAGCATATCTACACTTGGAGCTTCTCTCTTCTGCATGTAGTAGTGGGGATCAATAGAGCTGATTGCCTACCCTGCAATATTTAATAAGCACATGAGGCATTAACACTTGGATAGTTTGTAAAAATGCTTACCTTTCATCAAAAATGAAGAATGTGCAGTAAGGAAAAAAGCATTTGTTCAACTTTCAGCACTAAAAGTTTTGGGCTAGTCCCATTAATGCTGCCTCTTCTAACTATTAGTCTTTCCCCTCTCCTCAGCCCTGTTTCCAGGATGAATTCGGCAAGCACTGAATCACAAATTACTTTGTGGGAAGCAGAGGAACAATTTCCTGTTTATTTTATAATACAATCTGAATAATAAAAAAATACCATAAGCTTATTTTTCATTTCTTTTATGCCAGTAGAGGTAAAGCAAATTATGAATTCTTCCTCAGATTTTATAATAAGAAAGAATTTGCCTAAAGAAGTGGGTGTATAGTGGAACTGACCATTGTCTCGTCATAGTCTCTAAATTGGTGCCCAGTTTGAATTCAGGTTTGTCTTCTGACATCCTCATCAACTTCTCAGCTATGGCTTGTGGCTTAGAAAATATTCCTTTTTTTTTTTTATATACTTTGAAACTTTTCCTAGAGATAATTAGCGATTGTGCAACTCCTTGTTACCTACTTTAGATTTAAAAGCACAAAAATAAACTAAAGGCCCCAATTCTAACAACTAAGAAGCTGTGCTGGAAGGCTCTGGAATGTATTTATTTTTTCCTGCTTAATTCCTTAGTCATGCCTAAAAACGGTGGTAGACCAGATGTACATTCTGAATGCTATAGGCTTCTACAAAGATGAACCCAATGTGATTGCAATAGTTGGAGATGCAGATCTCTTACCTTAGGTCCATGTCACCATCCACCCAATAGGCCAGGACATTGGAGGATGTTCCTCCAGGACAGCAGCCCATGATGATCACCACCACGGACTGGATGGGGAGGATGCCAAAGATCAATGACAGGAGGAAGCCCGTGAGAGGCATGATTCCAAACTGACAGAGGAAGCCAATTAGGATGCCCCATGGCCGCTTTATGTGCCCTATGAATTTCTTGATTTCCACGTTGCAGCCCATGGAGAACATGACCATCGCCAGCAGGGTGGTCAGAACAGCACTCAGGATCGTGCTGAGGATGGCATTGACGTTTTCCTCGGAGACCACACATGATGCACCTTCACAGACTGATGCATTGGGATGACAGACTGTAGAGTTAGCCATTGTGAGGTTCACTACCCCAGTGGTCAAGTCCACAACAGCACGGGTCCACTGCTCCTCTCTCAGCGGCCTGCTAAGGTAAATAATGCTTACTTCCACCACATCAAACTTTTAAATCCCTTTTAAACAAGTGGCTTTAAGTATCTCTTTGAAAAGCCACCTGAGAGAAGCAATAAAAAATAAATGCTAGTATGTCAGTTTCGAAAGGTAGGTAGCATTACAACATACCACAAATGATGAATCATAAAAGTCCAGCAACATTACTGGCCCAAACAGAAAGTTGTAATTAATCATTTATTGGAATGATTGTGAACCGTGCACATAGAAATAGCTGTGTTAATGTTTAATGCTGGGAAGTTTTGTTGAATAATTTCAGTTAAGTGAAAATTAAAATCTGTGGTCTATGGTTTGCGTTGTAGGAATGCAAACTTACTGTTCTTATCTTATCTTTCTTTAAATACAGATGATGGAGACCCTGAGAAGTGGTGCACCCTGTGCCAAATTGTATTACAAATTAGATGTCAGTCAGACTGCATTAGAACCAAGATCTCTAATTTCTTCCCCTGATGGTTTTCCTACCATATCATTCTGATTTCTTGTGTTGGACTATACACATCTGCAAGTTTGAGAAGCTTCTAAGGCTTTGATATAATCTATGGGACAGTGACACATGGCGGGCCAGACTTTTCTGGTGGGGAGAAGGCTGACTTGTAGAGCCACCCTCAATTACTTACCCGGGCAATTATGCATGTGTTGCCATAGCGACAGAGTGCTTTATAGCTAGGGACAATACAATTATTTAGAGAGATGAACCTCAGAGGATTGGGTCAATGTGACAGGATCTTTTTGTGGTTAGAATCAGGAATTGGAATTAGAAACATTTTTATGAGGGAGAGGAGCACTGAGAGAGACAGATTGCTATAAATGTCAAACAGTCACCCTCATTATGGGTGGAACACTGCACGTAGGTATACAGGGAGCGTAACAAAGGGGTAGAGGAGACTTTGTCCTGTTCTCTGGTGTTTATAACCCAATTATTGAGTCAGGACACCACACAGGAATATGAGTGAATACTATTTCAATTGTGATTCATAATTTGTAAGATAAATTTGAATTTATCTTTCCAGTTATTCATCTTAGATTAAGTAGGATTGACATCCCCAAGTGAGATGAGAACCTGAGGGTCGAGGTGATGAAATGCTTCTTGCAAGGCCTCAGGTTGGGGACTAGGAGTGCTGGAACTCACCTTTCCAACTCTGAGCAAATGATAATTGGGTTTGACTTGGTAGAGATTTGGAGTCAAACTTTAGAGCGAGATGCTTAGAACTCAGTGTCCCTGGCATTTTTAAATCCAGCTTCTGATGCTGGCAGCCTGGGGGGAACTTTATTTTCTTACAAGCTCACAACCCATGGTGACCACGCTGATCTGGGGACCTTGCTGTGGATGTCCAGGCCTTAGACTGTGTGACAACAGCTGCCTAAACTGCCACTGGAGACAGTCTGTGCGGAACTGCTCAGTGTGGCTACACAGGCCTTATCATCACGTGAATCAACCTGAGGTGAGGTCCTCATGTTGGCCACCAGGCATAGGAGTAAATAGAGCCACATATCCCATGGCCAGGGGCCTGGCGATGACAGCTCTTTAATTTTAGAATGAGCTATTCGGAGTCTTTCTGTAAGGTAGCAATGATTTGCACTGCTGGCTGATGTGGCTCCTGTCCTAGGAATGCCCATTTCAGTTGCCACGGTCCTCTGTCTGTCTTTCATGGCATAGGTGGACTTCCCTTAGCTCTACCAACCCCTCTCCACCCTGTACCCCCAGAATCAGAACCAGGTTGCTGCCTGCTAGCTCCTGAGAGATCCCGTTGTCTTTCCCGCGATGGTCTCCGCCCCAGCAGCAAAATGAATATCGAGGTAATTCCCAAAGAGGCCTCTCTCCCAGTCCTGGGTGTAGAATGACGAGATCCTGCGCTGCTGGACTCTCCCAGCATCTCTAGCACTGACCAGCTCACTTCTTCCACAGGTGCCTGCAGGCTGCAGGGCAGGCCAGCAGACCTGAGTATCTATGTCAGCGCTGGCTCTTTTCCCCAGGTAGGGTGAGGCTGATGACTCCGAGCAGGGTTGATCAGTTTCCACCTTTTTGCTTTGCTTTCCCATAACTCAAAGTTAGATAAAAGTCACACAGGTCACCCAGGACCTAGGAGCAATTAGCCCCTTTCCTTGAGCAGGTCTTGTCTTCAGAGGACATCTGAGTCCTGCAGGCTGAGAGGGCTAGGATTTGGGATGTTCTCGGAAGTTGAAAAGGCCATAGAGCAAGATAAGTGCACAGGGCTCAAGACAGGAAGGAGTATTCAGTCATCTGCCTCCAAACTCAGGTAGGCAGACCAGGCCCGCCTCAAGGTTTGGCCTTTGCCTGTTGGCTGCGTTTGCCAAGTGTGATCCAGACTTAGCCTTCTTGTTCACAGTGCTGGAAGCAGAGAAGAGAAAGTGAAGAGAGCAGGAAGCAGGTTCAGAACAAAGCTCTTCTCAGATTTCAGATGACTTGCTAAGGAGATTTTAGGCTCCCAGGGGCAGAGTGCTTTGCATATAGACAACCTGCAAATGAGCAGTCTGCTTGATGAGACAGAGTGCTACAGTTCTGGTTAAAAAAATGTGCCAATGCATTTGTAATTTTCACATTATTTTTACATAAATTTGCACATTAAGCTCAAGAGGCCTTATACTCAAGTATTGGAGTGATTCACAATTAATTAGTACCCTTAACTTCAGCTAAATTCAAATCCAGGCATTGAAAATAATCTAAATTTTTATGTAAAATCATTCTCTCTATTTGTGATGCAGAATCAAGGAACAGGTGGGAGGGCAGTCAGGAGGCTGGAGCTTGGTTTTCCCTTGTCACCTTTCTTAAACTTTTCTGCTCAGATTCCTCATGACTTGGGCTCAGACACAGGCAACATGCAAGAAACCAGATGCAGATTCCTGATCTGGGCTTATGGGTGGAGACACAAGGGCTGGGTTTTGATTCCACTTCTGAGCATTCCTGTTGGCTCCCACGTATCAGTTTGGAGAAGCCAGTGCTTAATGCTGGCTGATGTATTTGCCATGAAGTTTATATGATAAAAGATGAGCTTACTATTTTCTGTTGTATTTCATCAGGGATGGCTTATTCAGATCCACTGCCATCTGGGATTTGAATAATTCTGCTGAATACTTTTCTGTGACTGGAATTCTCTCTCCCCCACCCTCTCTTTCTCTCTCTTCTTTCCAGTTTCATTTGACAGATTGATCTTTTATGAAACCTAAAGTCCCGCATTTTAAAATTATTTGAGGTCTCCTGTAACCCACTTTGAAACAAAAATCACCCAGGGGAAAACAGCTTATGCACACCTAGCTAGGAGTTAAAGGGAAAATGCAGGGTAATGTTGAAGAGAGGAAGGATGGAAAGAAGGCTCAGAATTTACTGAGTAATAATAAAAAAAAAAGCTCCTGTTTAGGAATCAGAACTTTGGTTTTAGCCATGTTCTTTTGGAAATACTGTGCAGACTGTAAAGGCTTTAATGGATGAATATAAATCTTGTCTGGAGAATGGTGCAACCACTTTGGAAAATGACTAAATGCCCACAAGCCTTATGAGCCATTTGCTCCAGCCCTAGATATGGATCCAAGGAAATCTATAAATTTAGTTTCCCTTAAACAGGAACTAGAATGTTCACAGTAACTCTATTCATCACAGCTCCAAAATGGAAACTATTCACATACCTAGCCGAGATAGAACGGCTAAATATATTGTGCTATATTCACGTCGTGGATGCACAGGCTGGCTAACCTATCATGCAGACAAACTATTTGGCACCCACAACTTCAAGGAAGAGAGGTTTAAATTAATAATTTCAGAGAGTTCTGTCCACTATTGCTTGGTTCCAATGTAGAAATAGCATGGAAGAAAGGCTTGGCAGAGCAAAGCTGTTTAGTTCATGGTTGTTGGAAAGAAGAGAATAATAAGGGAAGAGTCTGGGATAGAAAGGGACCAGATAGGGACCAGAAAGGGACCTGATAGGCATCTCTTCATCCAGTCAAACTGACGACCATAGTTAACCATCATCTTGGACTTCTAAATGTCAGTTGGAGTCAATGACCTATTACCATATATCTTACATTGAATGAAAGAAGACAGACAAAATAAAAGCAATTACACAATTAGACAAAGCCAACCTATGGTGTTAGAAGTCTGGATGATCAATGCTTTTGAAGTATGAGAGAGTAGAAGCTGAAAGTTGCCATGTACCATGTTTTAAGCAATAAGACACAGTTGATTATGACATACTAGGGAAAGATATATCTAAGTTTAGAGAAGATAAGCATCAGCACTAGACCTAAGAAGTCATGGGAGAATAAGACAGGTGCAGCAGTGAGAGGTCTGGAGTACGGTGGGATAAGAGCAAGGAGATGGCTATGGTTGCCCTCATGATTTTAACAACAGCCAACTCTCCTTACCATGTCTCGCTAAACTCTCTATGTCTTCATTGGTTTGTTATTGTCAATTAAGTATTTCCTAAGTGCCTAAAATCATCAAGCTCTGTGAAGTTACAGTAAACCATTTTTGTTCAATTAATTCTAGACACATCTTTAAACAAATCCTCTGGGTAGAGGACAATCTTTGTGAGTTTTTTGTTTCCTTAGTAACATAAACTCTTAGAGTTGAAAATTAACTCATGTATTTTGCTAATATTTCCCGAGTATCTTGCAAATGTGACAAAAGTTTTGTTGCTTACATCTTTGACTTTGCATTTAGAACCTTGATGAATGATAAATTTCTGGAAAGCAAGGACCTCGCTTGTGGTAGATTGTACTACTACCCTCAGTTTATTACTTACTGTTTCCCTGTAGTGGGATTCTGCAGCCACACTCGATGAGATGGACTTACAATACTTCTCTGATGAAAAAGCCTTGCCAATTTTAAAGTGTGGATGTCAGGCAGGGTAATTGCTTTAACCGAGTGTATCATGATGGTGATAGGCATGCCACCTCCAAGCTGGGACTCTTAGAACCAGTGCAGGTTCGCTTCACACTTTCCACACTCTTCCACTTGTGAGGGGAACGGCAAATTCAAGCTAAAAGCTGGTCCTTCATTACTCACAGAATGAGAAGACACGTAGAACACAGCCATAGCTGGCCATGGCCAACATGCCTTTGTGCCATTCCATTTAGATCCTGGGGACTTTTGTTATGTAACATAACCCAGTAAAAGCTGGTTGTTACTGATCTGTGATTTCCAAGCTATTCAGATAAGTGTTTTGTATGCATTTATAAGACTTACTCCTCTTGTGGCTTGATTTCTTTCCCCATGAATTCATCTGTTCAGGACCTAACCCCTAGCATATCAGGCTGAAATTGTATTGGAGATAAGATCTTTCAAGAAGTGATTATATTATAGTGAGGCCATTAGGGTTGTGTCCTCATAAGAAGAGGAAATTTGAACACATTGAAAGCCACCAGGATGATCCACACACTAGCCACCCTGGAAAGATCATGTGGGGACAGTGGAATGGTCACCACCTGTAAACCAAGGCTGGTGAAGAACTCAAACTTGATGCTACTTTCATCTTGGATCATTCTACTCACAAGTTTGCTATCCAACAAATATTATATCCTAATTCATACTGTTTTCCTTTGCTATTTCCAGTGAGCTGAGAGCTGAGCAGAGCATTCATTTCTATTTAGTGTGTGACACCCTCCCCCATGCTTCTGAAAAACTCCTCATGGCCCAGTAACAAAGGAGATAACAGAGACTTTGATGCCCGTATCTCAGAAAGTGTTATTCTCATGTGACTTCAGGCTGGTTGTTGGAGTTACTCCAAGGGCGTGTCTACTGTTTAACCTGATCCAGTCCTTCAAAGTGGAACTTTCTAAGAAACTCAACTCTCCATTCACACATCTGAAATTTTGTCCCTGGAGCCAGTGTCTCTCCCAGGTGGAGCTCACTATATTACCTTTTCCCACCCCAGATGTCTTCATCGCTGAGACTCTATACCAGCACCTGAAATTTGAAGGAGGAAAGGTTCATTTTGACTCAAAGTTTGTAGAGGTTTCAGCCCATAGTTGGCTGATTCCAAGCAAAGACAGCATGGCAGAAGAGAAAGAGCTCATGGCATAGCAGTGAGAAACAGAGAGATTGAAGAGGAGGGAGAGAGATCCGTCCTCCCAGGCCACATCCCCTGTTGACCAGGCTACCTCTCAACCTAACATTTATCTATAAACTCATCAGTAGACTAATCCATTGCTGAGTATCACACTCTAATGGTCGAATTGCTTCCCCAAAGCCCTGCCACCTATGAATATATAAGGCTTAAGGGGGAGGAACATCTAGGTATAAACTATAACACCCTAGTACTTCCTTCACCAAGCCTATTGCCAAACTGTCCCCACTGCATGTCTTCTATAACCTCATTACCTTTTAACTCCAGCCCCCACATGTGTTTTCTGATTAGCAGTCATAGCCTCCTGTCTTCCACTTTCCTTCACCATTGTCTCTTCTCCCACAAGTGATCTTTAATAACAAAACACAAAACCAAACAACTTGTTACAAGTGGGATCTCCCCCAGAGCCCTTGTGTTCTTAGCTTGGCACTTTAAATTATTTTTCAGCTTTCCTGTTGTTGAAACAAACACCTGACACCCTCAATTTAAAGGAAGAAAGGTTTAATTTAGCTCATGGTTTGGGGGAATTTAGTCCATGGTAAGCTGGCTTCGAGGCAAGGACATTACGGTGGAAGAACTTGGTAGAGCAAAGCTGCATAGCTCATGACAGCTGGGTAATAGATCAGCTGAACATTGTCTGAGAGGAACAGGTCAAAAATTATACATAGTATCTAAGGCTGCCACCTAGACCTTACCCAGCAGTGTGAGCTATGAATCTATGAGTTTTTTCTTAATCCAATGAAGTTGACAAGTCAGGATTAATTATCATAGCACTATTGAGAGGTAATGGAAGCTTTAAAAGCTGAGGCATACACGCAATTATGGGTCAACCCTTGAAAGGGCAGGGAATCCAGATCCTTTTTCTCCTCTGTCTTGCTGCCTACATGGTGAGCGATTTTGCCCTGCCATGTGCTCACTGCCGTGATGTGCTGCTCTGCCACTGGCCCAAGAGCAATGGAGCCGACTGATCACATACTGGTCTCTGTAAAACTGTGAGCCCAAGTCAACTCATAGTCTCTTTATAAACTAATTATCTGAGATATTATAACAGAAAACTGGCACTAAAAGTGAAATCAATTATTCTATGATGCCAGTCTTGATTCAAATGCTTTCACATGTTCCCATTACACATAGGATACAACCCAAGTCATTGTGTTGTAAAAGCCCTAAACAGCCCACCCTGTGCCTCTTTTTTATGGCAGCCTCTCAGGTGTTCATCTGCTCCTGGATAAAATGAGCTCATGCCTCTCTCAGGATTTTGTGCTTTCTACTACTTTGCCCAGAACATTTTCCCATTTGACCTTAGGGGCATCAATTCCCTCACTTCATTTAAGTCTTCTTCAAATATGATTCCTCAGAGAACCCTTTCTGATGACCCTGTTAAAAAGTCCTCCTGCCCTCTCGTTGAATCCTGCTAAACCTTTTCTTCCTTAAAGTCCTTACTACTCATGAGAGGGAGTCTATCATACATTTGTTTACTTATTGTCATCTGTGTCAGTCTAGGCTTCTGCTCAGAAAGTACCACCAAAGCAATTTATTGTCTCTGAGATATGGAATCTGGAAGTCCAAGATCAAAATGTTACTGGGCTGGGTTCCTTATGGCTTTTCTCCTGGCTGGTTTACAGGCACTCTTTCATTCCTTGGTTTGTGGATGTGTTGCTCTGACCTCTGCTTTCCTTCTCACATAGTTTTCTCCCTGTATCTAAGTTTCCCCTTTTATAAGGACACAGCCTGATTGCATTATGCCCCACACTAGTGACCTCAGCTTGGTCACTTGCAGAGACCCTGTTTATCAATAAGGACCTTGTGAGGTACTAAGAGTTAGGACTTCAACATACACATTCTGGGGGACGCAATTCAGCCCATCATCTTTGAGTTCCGTTAGGGAAGTGATGGAGAACCTTTTAGAGATGAGTGCCCAAACTGCACCCCAAAACACATTTAGTTAGCATAAAGGGCCAATGATGCGATTAAACCTGAATATCTGAAGCTCAGGTGCTAGGGCAGTTTGGCTCCCACGAGGGTTCTGTGTGCCGACGGCAACGTGCACACCATAGGTTGACCACCGCTGCATTAGGTAAGGGTATTCTTTTATTTATGTCTATCTTTGTCATTAGAAAAATATCAGGTAGAAAGCACAGGCTGGAGAGACAAATGCTAGCACCACTTCCTGCTCATACTCGATTAGGCCTTTACCCAGTGTGTGTAAACTTTGTAGTGGGGGTTCTGCGTCTGACACATGGATGCAATTTCTCTCTGTTCTGCTAATGTAAATCATTCCTACTCCTCCTCCCTGCCTGGTAGGTCAGAATTGTTGTGTGATAGCAATTTATGGTAGGGTTTTCTCAGGAACTCTCCCCCACCCTTCTTGGCTCCAACCTCAAGAACTGGTTATGTCCACCACACCCAGACGCATGGGAGGTGGCCTGGTAGGTCACTGAACCTCCAGGGGGATTATGTGCCATGGCCATTACACGCAACTCTATATGGAGCCCTCGGGAGGCCCTTTGTTCAAAAACAAAGTTCAGGGTAATAACGTCCCCAATAAATCACACACCTCCTGTAATAGTGTTCTAGGGCTACCATAACGAAATGCCACGGACTGCATAGCTTCTCACAGCTCCGGAGCTCTGAAGTTAATGACCCAGAGGTCAGTCCGTGTGGTTTTGCTTGTGACCTCTGTTCTTGGCTTGCAGATGACCATCTCCCTGGGTCCTCACACTGGTTTGTTCCTGTCCACGTGGACCTGTGTTCTCTTCCTCGCCTTTTGAGGTGTGTGTCAGGGACCCTGCTAATGACTGCATTTTAGCTTGAATGTGGCTTTAAAGATCCTGTCTGTAAATACAGTCGGATTTTGAGGTAGTGAATATAAAGACTTCAGCGTTGGTGGTTTTAAGGACTCATCTCAATGTCTGAGTGTCTAACACTGGACTGGGGGGGATTCTGCTAAGACAGCTTGGTTTGGATCGGAAGTGTCCTCTGAACACTCATGCACTGAAGGCTTGGTCTTCAATTCAGCAGTGTTCGGGGTGGACTTTTGGAAGTTGTGTGGCCCACAAGGCACGGGCTGTAAATTCACCAGTGTGCCAATGTCTTGATAGGTTCATTATTTGATGAGATTATTGAGAGGTGATGTGACTCTTCGCTGAGACCTACTTGAAGATCGTGCTCACGGGACGTTAGTTTTGGGACTATGTCTTGTCTCTGGTCTCTTCTTCTCTGGCTCTGTCTGTCTTTGCTGCTTGCCAGCTTCCATGGGACCAGCTGTGCTCTACCACACCCTTCTGCCGTGATATTTCTGCTCATCTCAGCCCCAAAGCAATGGAGCCAGCTAACCAGGGAACCTCTCAACCAAGAACCAAAATGAACCTTTTCTCCTTTAAATTGGTTTTTGCAGGTATTTTGTCACGGGGATGGAAAGCTGACTAACATGCAGCTCTCTAAGTGGCGGGCCCCTCAGGAGAAGTAGCATTGGAGCTGTGCCCCATGGGCATTTTCTTTTTCAGATCTCTCACTTTGTTTCTCTTATGGGTGTCATTATCTCTCCCCCACCTTCTCTTTATCTCTTCATACTCTACTTTCCTCTAACACTTCCAGCTAGAGGGGAAACTAAAATAAGTAGACAAGTGTTTTCTTGCTTTCCTTGGTGCTTATGAAATAGGCATGGGTTTTCAAAATAAACTATTAAATACTAAGAGAAAAGGTTATAAAATTGATAAAACATATGAAAGTCTAAACCCCGACAAGCTGCCTAGACTGTAAAAAATTTAAGAGGGTTACTTAGGCTGGATTGAGACTCCAGTGTAGCGAAGGTGGCAGAGACAAGCTCTACAAAATACTTAAATCATGTGTGGAAAATTGAGAACTTCTTTTTCCACAAAATTTCTGATCACAGCATTGCAATGGAGGAGCAGAAATGGATTTGAGATACCAAAGTTAAAAACTAAAATTATCTGGTTACTAGTTGCCTTGCTAAAGTAGAAGGAGTGAAAAAACAGATTTAAATTTCAAGTGCAATTTGATAAACCTGCTTCATTATTGATAAAGTATGAGGAAACAAGCTTAAGGTGAGAAGGATGAGGTGTTACTTTTTTTTTTTTTGTATATTTGGAATAGAGTTACTTTTGAAACATTCAGATAATGATAATTCAGTAAGTAATTTATTATTTACATTTAACTAAAACTTTCACAACTGATAAATATTTATGGATATCCATAAAAAGGAGTAAGCAAATATCTTAGAGATCCCCAGAAATAACATTTTTCAATGTTAAGCCTGAACTCACCCAGATGCATTCTCTGCAGATGAACAGAGGAAAAGATAAGGTCTCTATGTCTTCACAGAAAGACAAAAGCTTATAAAAACAAGATCACATTGTCTGTACTATTTAATAAACTAGATGTATAAAAATATTTCATATGAGTTAAACAGAAAAATGCAAAATGAAAGGAATTATAGAACTTCAGATAAATAGCATGCAGATGTCATGGAAAAAATAAAGATGTTGGATGCATTTAAACTGAATTTTATGCAATGTGGATTCCTTAGCATAAAAGTTGGGGCAATCAGCATTCTCATGCTTTTCTTTCTCCAGCTTCTATTTTCCAAAGTGTATTAGTTCACATAGATGGGAACCATGAGGCAGCAACTGTGCTGGGCATTTGGGATACATCAGTGAAAAAAATAGATACTGGTTCTTGTGGAACTAATAGTCTCGTCATGGAGAGAGATGAAAAACCACAATGAAAATAGGTATGATAATAGCGCAGTGTATAAAATGTAGAAAAAGAAGCCCACAAAGGGTCCAGGTGGTAAGGAGTACCAAGTGTGGGAGCAGGAGACAAAAGTTGTGCTTTCAAGTAATTTATTATGAAGTTAAGATCTGAGAAGCCTTGAGGAAGATAGTCAGTGAATGATCCGGGTGTTATGGTTGGGATCCACAATGTCATTGTGTTGAAGGCTTGATTGCCTGCTGATAAGTTTTGGGGAAGTGACTGGATCTTGAGAGTTTCAATCTCAGTAAGCAGATTGACCCATTGATATGCTTAGTAACTGAATAGGCTTTTTAGCATGTGGGGCATAATTTGATGAAGCAGGTCACTGGGTGGGTGCGGGGGATGGATTAGAAGGGTGTTTTTTGTTTAGCTTCTTTTCCTCTTTTACGGCTGCCATGAGGTGGAGAGCTTTGCTCCTCCATACCTTCTCATCCTTGATGTTCTGCCTCACCACAAACTCGTAACAATGAATCCAGTCAGCCATGGACTGAGGTCTCTGAAACCATGGACCGAAATAAGTCTTTTCTCCTTTAAATTGTTATCCTCAGGTATTTTGTCGCAATGATGATAAGGGAACCATTTTGGGCACAGGGCAAGCTGAGTCACGCCCCTGAGGCATGCCTCACAGTGCTGGGACAAGTGCAGGTGCCAAGGGGGCTGGAGTGGGGTGAGTATCACCAAGGCAAGAGAAAGGAAAGCTTGGCGAGGAAGGGTAGAGTAGCCCAAGAGGGCACCATCAGGCATTGTGAGGACTCCAGAACTGGGAAGACCTCTGCTTGAACTGAAGTGGGGAGCCATTATAGTGTGATATTCTTTTAATCCTTGCTCTCATTTTAATATTTATGTTCTTCTTCATAAGCATCTGTTCACATATGTTTAATGTATTAAAATGGATTTAGTGCTTGCTAAAGTCTACTTACCTTTTAGCTTTCCAGTGCTATGTAATACAACTCTTGGAAACTAAAGCAACACCCATGGCATTAGCTCCCCTGATTCTAAGTGTTTCCTGGGCTCAGCATGCTGTTTCTTCTACTGTATGTGCTGGACATGACCAAGGAGGCAGGACACATAAAGTAGCTTTCCCTCACATGCTGTCTGTCAGTGGTGCCTGTGGTTGGAAGCTCAGCTGGGCTGGGGACCGAGCTATAATACATATGACCTCTCCAGGTGGCCTGAGCATCCCAAGTAGGGAGTAGAAATTGCCAGTTCCCTTAAAAGCAGAGTACTGTTTCTGCTGCACAGTTGGATAGCAGAACAAACAAACAAACCGTAACTTTCATTGGAAATAATGACAAAAAAATCAATGTGGCCAACTGTAATTCACTAGAAAATGCTTTTCTATTTTCAAGTTTTCCTTCTTAGTTTAATTTTGGACTTTGGTTTTTCTCTTTGTGTGCGTCTACTGATTAGATCTTAAGTGAAAAGGCTTGGGTGTTTGTAGTCCCTGGTATTTTTCTGTTTGAGAATGTATATCATTTTCTTTCATAGTCAAATAACAACTTGACCCCATTAAATATTCTTATTTCATGTTGTTTTTTAGATTATTGTAAATGTCAGTGTGTTGGTTTCTGGCATAGAGTGTAGGTTATGGCAAAGTCTAAGAATGTGCATTCTTTTCCTCCTTATAAGTAGCTTTTTTTCTTTCCTGAAGAATTTGTTCTGAGTTACTATGATAAAAATCAGCATGGTACTGGCAAAAAACAAAAAACAAAAAAACAGACCTGAGGATCAATGGAACAGATTAGAAGATACAGACACAACTACAAACACACTCAGTCACCTTATCTTTGACAAAGGAGAAAACATGTTTACTGGAAGAAAGATAGCCTCTTTAATAAATGGTGCTGGAAAAACTGGCTTTCTGCATGCTGGAGACTAAAACTAGACTTATGTCTATCACCATGCACTGAAGTTAAAATGGATCAAAGATCTAAATATTAAAACAGAAACACTGAATCCGGAAGAGACAGTAGGTAGAAATCTTGAAGACATAGGGTCAGGCGGAGAATTCATGAACAAAAATGAAACTGCATGGGAAGTACTTTCATCTTATTAAAACTTTTTCACATTAAAAGAAATTGCCAACAGAGTGAAAAGAAAACCCACAGAGCAGGAAAAAATTTTAGCCAACTGTTTCTCAGACAAAGGACTTCTATCTAGAACATATAAAGAATGGAAAAAAAATCAGGCCCCTCAAAGTCAAGGACAAAATCCAAAATTGGGCATCTGAAATGAATATGCACTTCTCAAATGAAGAAATACAAATGGAAAATAAATAAATGAAAAAAATGTTCAGCATCATTGGTCATTCAAGAGATGCAAATTAAAATAACACTGAGATTCCATCTCAGTCCAGAAAGAATGGCCATCATCAAGAAATCAACCAACAACAAATGCTGGAGGGGCTGTGGGGAAAAAGGAACTCCTCTCCACTCTCAGTGAGCATGCAGACTGATGAAACCACTATGGAAATCAGTGTGGAGATTCCTCAAAAAATTAGGATTAGAGGACCCTTTTGATCCAGCTATTCCCCTTCTGGGTATTTTCCCAGAACAATTAAAAACATCATACCACAGTGGTATATGTGCACCCATGTTTATAGCAGCACAATTTGTAATAGCTAGATCTTAGAAACAAACTAAATGCCATTGACCACTGAATGGATAAAAAAGATGTGGTATTTTTGTATAATGGAATACCACTCTGCTATCAAGAAGGATAAACTCAAGGCTTTTATAGGCAAATGGATGCAATTATAGCCCATACTCATAAGTGAAGTAAATCAGATTTGTGTGTGTAAACATTGTATTGTCTCCCTAGTGTAAGACACTGAAAAAGTAAATAAGATTCAAAATCTACCCTAGATATTGTAAAAAGGAAAGAAACTACTCAAAAGGAAAGAACAACTGGGATGGGGGAAAGGAGAAAAGTAGGAAGGTATATGCTAGATAGTTATACAACTGATTTCTTTTTGTTCATTGAAAAAATTGGTTTGTTCTTATACTGTCTGATCTATTATACACGCCTATAACTTGTAATCTGAGCAACTACTTTGAAGATAACAATATGCAATATATTAACCATTGTTAGTTTCCTATGATCTTGTTTTGAAATTCTGTATCATTGTTTTTATTGTTTTATTCTTCTTCGAAATAAAAAAAATGTGTTCTTTGACTTTAAAGTTAAAAGTTCTCATTTAGAAACAAGATAGAATAGGTGTCTGGGCTCATCACACTGTATTAACGTATCTTAGAACACTATATAGTCTTCATGGTTAGATTCAAATATTCTTTATTTTTTTGAGACCAGGTCATACTATGCAGCTCAGGCTGGCCTCCAACTCACAGCGATCCTCCTGCCTTGCCTCCCAAGTGTTTTTTTCTGTTTTTATCAAGCAAATTTTCTTTTATTTCTGGATATTTTCCTTGTTTTATATTTTAGCTTTTGTATTTAAGAAAAATCAGTTATTTTATTTGGGTTATTCATCTTGGCCCTTCATCTCTATTATCTACAGTCTTTAAAAACCTCTTTCCTTTGCCTTTTTACTAATTATCTTAAGTGTTTTATATATCTATTTGATTCTTGATCATCACACAAATTTTTTTTACTTTGTCAATATAGTATTTTTTTCTTTTAAAGAGAATAAAACAAAACAAAACAAAACAGAGTTAAACACAACAAAGCATTTCAGAACAGAACACTGCAAGCAATACAGGTCTTCAAAACATAACAACCAGAAATTAACAATGGCTACCCTAGTGTCTCTTGTTTTCTTTGAAATGGTTGTTCATACATTCACACACAATAAACTCAAACAAAACAAAATAACATGAAACCAGATAAAACAAAAGA
>RJWT010021870.1:0-17379 GCA_004365215.1 Cuniculus paca
AGAAGCAAGCAGAAAGGAACCGCAAGAGTCCTTTCTGTCCCTTATATTTGTATCCAGGATACACACCAGCATTCACACCCAGGGAGGGCCTTCCCATTATGCACTCCCAGAACTGTTCCAAACCAATCAGAGGACCAATTTAGTAATCGCACACCCTTTATCCCAGCATTTACACCCTAGATCCAGCCACCTCTGAAAAGCCCCATCTATAACCACATCAGACTTTGGGGGAACATCTAGATACAAGCCATAACACACTCCTTGAAGTTATTAGATTCCTGTACATGGCCTATCTTTACTCTACTTCTTTCTCCCTCTCCCTTGCCCTTGGTCTCTCGTACACTTCCCACGTGCAAGAGATCATCCCCTTGGTACCTTTTGTCCCTCCTCTATTGATCTCTTTGCTTGTTGTTTGTTTGTCTTGATGCGCCAACAAAATTTTCTGAAGATTTCTTTAATTGGGGAGAAGTGCAGGAAGAATCATTATTTTTAGTTATTTTGACAACTAGGGAAATAATATGTGAGGTTATAAGTTGAAATCACAACACTCTAATTAAGACAATTGAGAACTTCAGTTTTGTTTTTTTGTTTTTTTTTTTTTGTGGCACTGGGGATTGAACTCACGACCTTGCGCTTGCCGGGCAGGTGCTTAGACCGCTGAGCTAGATCCCCAGCCTCCTTATTATATTTTAGTGTCTTATTGTTTTTTTCTTTTTCTTCTGATTTGAATTACAAGTGAAGTGAGAGTTAGCCTGATTTCTTTTAGCTTGAATTAGTGCAATCACATTAACATTTATACAGAAGTAAACAGTTATCATTCATCACTTCTACTTTAGTAGGAAGTGGAAATATATGAGGCAGAAATTCACCAACATACAATTCTTTAGAGCTAACAATATATATAAGTATTTTTATTTTGCTATCGATTCTCTTATATCTATCCAGAAGAGAGAATGCTCAGGGATCTAAAAAAAAGGAAATGGATGATAAAGAGATAGTGATAATGCACATTATCCAAAGGTCAGGTTGCAATTATTTATAGAACTCTTTATTCATTGCATCCTTCCCTTCTATAAGTATCAACTTAGCAATTACAGAAACTGAAGAGAACACATACTTTCTAGGACGCACTCCCTAGCCACAAATTGAGTGGCTTAAACCAGACATATACTGTCATATTGTTCTAGAGTTACAGGTTCAAGGTTAAGGTGTCTGCACAGTTGGCTTCTGGGTCTGTGAGGCAGAATCTCATCTGCAACTCTCTCCTAGCTTTTAGTGGTTTGCTGATAACCTTTGGCATTCCTTTGCTTCCAAGTGCATCAATTTGAGTTTTGCCTGTATCTTCTCATACCTGTCTCCCACCTACAAGTCTATTTCCATACTTTTTTTAAATTTCCAGCTTTGGAAGAACACAAACCACAGCAGAGTAGATCCCACCTTAATTATCTCATATTAACCTAATCATTGCAATCACATATTTCTAAATAAGATTACATTCACAAGTATTGGGGCTTAGGACTTCAAAATGTTTGGGGGGACACAGCTCAATTCATTGCATTAAATAAACTAAATCTGACTGATGGTTTTTAACAAAATCTCAAGAGAACAAGTTCACATTCTCCAAAAGAAGAGTATACAAATTTCCAGATAATTGGCATCTCCTCTCATTTATGCCTTCAGACATGAAGTCTTTAGAAAGTAATGTTTATTCCTCAAATAGTCTACTGAAAATTTTAGAAAGGAGACAAGAGAACTAAAGAGTGATCACCTTGCCAGGTATGGTGGCACACAGCGGTAATATCAGTACTCAGGAAGCTGAGAGAAGTGGATGGTGTAGAGTTCAAGGCAAGCGTGGACTACATAGCGAGTTTTAGGCCAGTCCAAATTACAGAGCAAGACCCTGTCTCAAAACAGAAACGAAAGCAAAAACAAATAAAGAGTGATCACTGAAGCTAAGTGAAAGTGCATGAACAATGTATTTAAAAAGCCACTGAAAATATAAAAATATTTTACAATAGAATATGAAAGGAGGCAATATATTAAACAAAAGATAGAGGAAGAATTCATCTGGAAGAAAAACCTCCAAGACTACTTCATACAGTAAGATGATTCAATAAAGAAATGAACTTTAAGAAAAAAGTGTTTAAAGATGAGGTGATTAAAAATAGCAGTGGGATATTAAAAAGCTATTATAGAAAACAAAAATCAAGAATCACATTGGTAGCTGGGTGTAATGGCACATGCCTGTAATCCTAGCACTCAGGGAGACAAAGGCAGGGAAGGAAGATGGCAAGTTTGAGCAAAGCCTGAGAAATTTAGTGATTTAGCAAGACCCTGTCTCAAAGTAAAACATAAAGAAATGGTTGGATGTAGCTCAGTGCAGAAGTCTTGGGTTCAGTCCCACACATAGACACACACACCATGCACACACACACACACACACACACACACACATATGTAGACAATTACAATGGCATTGTTGCAAACTAATAAATTGACTTAAAATAGCACATAAAAGAATAGGCAGAGTTTAATTTCCATTACTTCTCCAGGAGAAAAGATCATTACAATTAATGTGGATTGAAAAAACAATAGATGGAGACAATGAAGCCAATCAAGAAAAAATATGGAAATGAAAGAAAAGATCATCTAACATAAGGATAATTATTAATTTGTCTTTTAAAACAATTTAAAGATAAAATAGCTGAAACTTGTGGAATAGAACTGTGGCTTCTAGGACCCACATACCCATAGGAAAACAAAAATATATTGATGCTGTCATATACTTAGAACATAGTAATTTACTTGAGTATGTAAATGAAAAAGTGAATTTTTTATAAGGTAGAACTATTATAGTAGATTTATCAATGAGCTAGGTCTGGGGATCCCCAAGGCTGAAATAAAAAAATTAACTGACCCTTGTTACAGAACAACTTTGTGGGTTCATTGACTCCAGTTATGGAAAAGAAAAGTCTATTATTAGAGAGTGACAAAGAACATGCTCAAGAGTGGAGTGAAGGTACTCAGAGAAATGACACATGCTATGAACCACAGTTGAGTCCATTTAAGGGGGTGCTTTCAAGATGCGTGACTGAGGATGTATATTTTTACTGCCTGTAAGGTTATCATTGCAAGCCATCCACATGGCTTTGAAGTTGAGATTTGTCATCCACCAATATTGCTGGTTCCAAAAGATGGAGAAAGTGCAATTTATGGCTGAAAGGACAGGTGAGGAGCCCAGATTACAGGCTTACTGTAAAACTTTTTGAGTGAATTTCCTGGAAGGAGGAAAAAAAGGCTTGCATGATTTTTGTGTCCTGGAGCTACAGTTTATCTTAAAAGTACAATTTTGAGATCTCTATATGCTTGTCTCATTTCTAGTTTTTATTTCTTCTAGCCTACCTCAAATTCACACATCTTTCCACTATCATTCCATGTCAGAAAACAGTAGAACAAAACTTATACTTTAACAGGTCTAAGAAACAGAAAGTATAAAAAGAAATTTATAACTAGCCATACTCTTCTTCATGCATTAAAGTCAGAAACATTCTCAAGTATGGAAGAAGTGAGAGTACAGATAGCATAGAGAACCCTTCTTTTAATAAATTAGAAGGAGATCAACTAACAATAGATTGTCTTTATTAAATAACCAGTGTTGAACATTAGAATATAAAACTAAGAATGAATACACAAAGCACCCATATTCACAGAATAATGCAAATGTTACAAACTATATCAAATTAAAATAAGAGAAATAATGAACAGTAACTGTCATAATCAAAAAATTTGAGAATGAGTCAAGGAAGATGAGCAAAGTATACGGGCTTCCTTTACTTCCAAAACAGAAACACGATTGACAGTTTTTTGAAAAGAATAAAAAATATTCTTTCTGAAATGTCTTTTTTTCTTTCTTTTTAGGGAAATTTTAATAGCTGCCATCTCCTAACAAACATAAGTGAATCTGAGCTTCACCATTTCCTTCATGTTTAGTTCAGCGTTTTTTCCTCCTGGCCAAATATAATAAAAATAAAGTTTAACACATTTCATTAAAAATAGCATGCAAGATATGATCTTGTTTTTATAAAAGTGCTTTGTCCATAACTCCATCCTATTTACACAGAGATGCTTGGAATATTAACATCTGCTTAATATCTACTATGATTATTTCTAGTAGAGAAATGTGGAAAATGTTAAACATTTTATCTTTCTGTATTGTTGTACTTTCTTGCTTGATTATGTCATATTAAGGTAATAAAAAGTTACCTTTGAAAATAACAGCAATGTCCATTTTTATAGAAAGTTGGACAGTTGCAAATACTTCAAATACTGCCAACACCTCTCTGTCCTTTTTGACTTCAACAGTCAGGTTCTTTTCCCTTCATTATTTCAATATCTTTATGAGCTTTGAATTTTTGAGTGAATGCATTATTAGAATATCTATTAACTTATAACTCAGGCATACAGAGTTATATTAACTTATAATTTATGAACTGCATTTTATATTCTTAGGTTTCACTCTGAAAGAATGCATATTCTTAATTTCTCTGGGGGAAAAATGCTACCTGAAATTAATTGAATCATATTTTTGCACATATTTCTGTTACATCAAAAGGAAATATTGTCGATCTTCTGCTTAATAAGAGTATAACATCATTAACTAGTTGTTTGCTTCTACAAGACTGTCATTTTATCATGCTATGATTGATACTCCTAGGAAGATTACATAGATAAAAAAGATTGTAGCTTCAAAGAAACAGTGTAAGGAATGTCTCTCCATAATCTGAAAAGTAAGTTGTCAAAGATTCTACTACTTTTCTCAGACTAAGAGTGTTGTAACTACTCTACCTTTTCTATATGTAGTTTTCTAATTTTACTAATTTGTCAACTTGTAGACAAACATTTAATTAGTTCTGATTCCATGATAATATATGCAATGCTTATAAATATGAGCTGACAATGCAAAATCTTATATTTCTTTCCACTGGCTACTGTCTTGGTTACTTTTCTCTCATTGTTGAGATAAAAATACCTGACTCTCAAAGTGAAGTGAGGAAAGGTTTATTTATCTTATAGTTTTGGAGGTTTCAGTCCATACTCAGCTGGCTCCAAGGCAGAGTGGTGTGACTGAGGGGCAACCATTCATGGCAGCTGCAAGCAGCAAAAACTAAAAAGACAAAAAGGGGAAAAGTACCCCTTCTTCCCTCCCTTATATTGTATGCCGATTACTCACCTGGGGCAGGTACAGCATTTACACTGTCAATCCCCGAACTAGACAACAAACCAATCACAAACACTAGACTCAGCTGGCTTCATGACTGCATGAGGCTTTGTGGGGACACTTAAACAAACCACAACAGCTACAAACCTTGAGACCTGTTCTATGCAAACTGTGGGTACATGGGAAATCAGTTTGCATTATTATTGTTAAAAAGCTGACCACATCTTATCAATCAGTGATTACTCTATCAACCAGCGTTGGATAAAGTCTTCCATATATTGGATTTTCCAAGATGCAGAATCAATAAATAAAGTTGGATATCCAATATACACAAAGCTTCATCCCCAGGTAGAGAAGTATTTCAAGAAAAAGTCTAGATTGTATCCAATTAGATTTTACCTTTTCCCCATCTACACACATACATAAACACACACTTCATGATAAAATGAAATAACATCAATTGTAGACCTTCCTCTTAAAAGAGGTAAGATTTATAAAATGCCTCTTGTTCCCTTCTAATTAGACATGTATTTATTGTTATGTTCTGTGTGAAAGGATCTACGCTATGTGTGATGGCTTGAATAAATACTGCTCCACAGAACTAGTCTTTGCAAAAGACAGGACAGAAAAAAATAACAATGGGGCAAATGACAAAGAGGTATTTCTAGATAAATCTTGAGATGGGTCAAGGTTGAAGAATGACTTAGTGGCATAGGCACAGCTATAACCACAAAGCAAAGTCAAATATCCCAGCAGAAGAGTAAAGAAAGGGTTCAATGTAGCAGTTGTTGGGCAGGGGAACTTTATATGTAAACAAATGCTCAACTTGGTATATGGATATTGTCCAAAGGTAAAGGTCATGCATTTAGGTAGAATGATAATGTAAATGCAGAGTACAGTGACACAATACTGGTTATGCAAAAGTTGAAAAAAAATCACCATTAGTTTTCCCATCAGTAAACAGGATAATATAAATAAGTAGATAAAAATGATATGAGAAAAGTAACAAGGAAAAGTGATGAAATTTCAAAGGAAGTGTACTGGGTACTCTGACATACCATATGTATTCCCATCAGGAATGAAAGACATAGTCCCTTCACTACAGAAAGAAAGATTTCATTGGGGAGCTCTTATAGGTTTGTCTCAAGTGAAGCATGTCACATCATTCAAAGACTTTCTACCTTGGAAGATTGCCTGCAAATGAAGTATAAATGCTGGAGTCTTTTCTCATCCTCAGAGTTCCCCATTAAATTATCAGATGCCTCCCCTGAGAATGCATAGTAGTACTTCAACTTCTCTTCCTGCTGAGTCCTCTTTCTAATCTTCCTTTCTACAGGTATTGAACTCAAGAATCCTCCTTTCATAAGTCACTACATGTCAATAGTTGTTTTAGTCCTTCTTCTGAAAAATTTACTCTGTAAAACTTTAAATCATAAATGGCCCAACTATAGTATTGAATGGAATTTGGGAATTGGGTCAGTGGTTGGCTGGCAATTGTGTCCTAATCACTAGTGGCAGGTGGAACACAAGTAATTCATGAAAGTAGACAGCATTGTAATTGTTGAAATGCCCACCAGTGGTAAATGAGGATTGGAATGTGGTGGGGTGATTTTCATTAGCTAGGTGAAATATCAAGGGTTTGGGAAATATGAGGAAATGGTACCTATAAGGATAAAGGAATTGAGTAACTATTGTTCACCTTGATGTGCAGAAAGAGCATGGAAAAATACTTCTGAATGGAGAAATTGATAGTGGTATAGAATACTGACTGGGATCATGGATGCTGATAGGGTTGCTATTACAAAACGGGGGCAGAGAAAATGTATTTAAGAATAGATGGTATTCTTAGTTCTCTTGATAGCTGGTTAGTCTATTTTGACAGTAAATGGACAAGTATATTGTTGATTTCTTTCCCATTATGGCTTCTTTCTAGATATCTCCCCAATGCCTCATGTGCTCATAGGTGGGGCTTTTGGAGCTAGCTGGATCTTGGGTGTGATACCGGGATTAAGGGTATGTGGCACCCTTGGTGTGGGTGGTATTACTCAAAAGGTTTGTAGTCTGGATGGGATAAAAGAGAAAGGAAGGTTTGTGACACTGCTTGCTGCCTCCTGCCTACCCTGCTATGGACTGTTTCTCCTCTGCAATACTCCTCTGCCATCCCATCCTGCCACAGATCCCACTGATCATGGACAGAAATCTCTACAAACTGTGAGCCAAAATAAACCTTTCTTTCTTTAATTTGTGGGTGTCAGGTAATTTGTCTCAGTGATGAGAAAATAAAACACTTTCCCATCATGGAAAAAAGTATTTATTTAGAAGCCAAACAATTCATATGAAATTCTAATTTGAGCTAAGTACTTATTATCTATATTAAATTGGACAAATTACTACATATCACCGGTTCTCAAGAAATTAGACTGTAGATATCTAAGACTTTTATTAGCCTTGTTCTTATAAAAGAAATATTGGCCATTACTCTGTGAACAGGAATCCACCACTTTCACATTTTTGAAACCATAGCGTTCCATGCTCTGAAGAAAACAAAAGCTAGAAGCAGCTCTGAATGTCACAAAATGAACATGTGATTAAACAAGTGAATACTATTCAACAACAACAAAGAATGACTTACACTGAACATAGATGAATATGAATGTGTTTAACAAGAGAAGTTATATTTGTATATTCTGCATGATTCCACTTATATGAAACTCCATAATACATAAAACTGTCTGGTGTAGAAAAATTGAAAAAATAGTTTCTTCTGGTTGTCATGTACAGACACTGACTAAGAATGGATAAGGACAAGTTTCTGGGAGGAGACATTATTCTTTATCCTTACAAAGGCTCAGTTGCATAGATACCTATGTTTATCAAATTTTTTATATGTAGCACTTCAAACTTGTTAAAGTCACAGAATCTCAATTTTTTTAAAGAAAGAACTGTACACAAATATTTAACTTCAGGTGATAAAATGTATGATGAGGCTAGGAATGAAGGGTACAGATATTTGTGTCATACTTTAAAATATGTCAGAAATAAGATATATTGATGAATGGAAAGAGAAATATAATATTGATATGATAAAGTAAATGTAGCAGAATGTTAGTTTTAGAATCCAGGCTTCTGTAAATCAATTATCTTACATATTTTTTAAACTTTTAGTTTATTAGTGCATGTGTGCAGTACACAATGTGTACATTCATATGACACACCTTAATTCCTTTTTATCATCCCCTTTTCCTTCCCTCTCTCCCTCTTCTACCCATTCCTTGATCCTTTTCCACTTTTGGGGGGAAGGGGACATGTTTTCAGTACATGATGCTTACATTCCTTGTTGAGTTAAAATTTTTTTATAATAAAACATGAGATAGAAGCAACACATGAATATGAAATTTGCAAAATCTTATGGTGATTGTAAGATAATTTCTAATGACAAATCAAAACAAGGACATGAATGAGGAAATTTTTAAAGAGTTAGAAAATATTGGATGGTATAGAGTTGAGTTTGACTTTTTACCCAAATTTTTCATTAAAACATATTTAACCTTGGGACATATTTGACTTTATTATTTAAATAAAATTGATTTGACATTTAAGTATGTAAAATATCAAAGTTGAAAGAGATCTTGACAATCATCTTTAATCTCTTTGTTTATTTTTTTTTCTTTTGTTTGTAAGACAGGATCTCCCTGTACAGTCCAGGCTGATCTTGAACAACTCTCTATGTAGCCCAACCTGGCAATCCTCTTGTCTCAGTTTCACAGTGTATGCCACCAGGCCCAACTTACCTTGCTTTAAAGACCTGAAAGCTAAGCCCCAAAGAGGCAGCCAGTTTACTCAAGCTTAGAGCTAATAAAAACTGCAATGTTTACCAAAAAGTTTAATTTAATTCCTTTCCCTTTAAAGTTTCCTTGAACTATTGTGAGAATGAATCAGATAAACATCTAGAATGTTCAGAAACAACCATCAGAGAAATGGGTTGTCGTAGTCAGGGGTTGCAAGAACAATTACAATCAGGACACAGAATTTATAATATTATTTTATGATGGTCACCCAGAGTTAAATACAAGAAAGTGCAGAAATCTGTCCACAACACTAGAAAATCCAAGTGAGGGCCTGGATCCCCCAGTAATGTCCTGCATGAGTCCAGTTGAAGACCTAGAGCCCATGACAATACCTCCCATGAGTCCAGCTGGAGGCCCAGAGCCCATGACAATGACTCACGCAAGTCTGTTTCACAGATCTGCTCTGGGAAGGCCCAAAGGTCAGTGGTGGAAGCTAGAAAGTCTATGCCAGCGGGATGAAGGATCTGTGCCAGTAGGTTGAGGGTTCTACAGTGAAGCCAAGAAGTGACACTCAAAATAGGGACTAGGGTTTCCCTGAAAAGTACCACAGTCATCTTCAGTGACAGTGAGATCCTGAGCTCCTGAGACAATGAGAACAGTTGAGTACGTGTCAGGAATTCAGCATGACAAGCTTCTTTTGGAGATTAAACAGCATACATCTTCCCCTCTGGATCCAGGAAGCAATGATCAGCATAAGCTCCCACAAAGTGAACCACAGCCACCCTCAGCAACAAGGTCCTGAGCTCCTCCAGTGATAATGGCCGAATTCATATCAGGGAAGCCAGCATGACAAGCTCTTCCAGGAGAACCAATGGCTTCAAATAACAACACTTGGGAGAACCCACAACACCTCACTCTTCCTCTCCTTGTCTCTTTTTATGCTGTAAACATTCCTCAGGTGGGCCGTCTATACTCAGCACCATGCTAATTTAATTCAGCTGGTGTTAAGTTGACCACCAGTTTTTAATTCATAACATGGGTATAATAACCCTTGCTCTCCTTAGAATCTTACAGAAAATACAATGCACTTTGAGTTGTTCATGCAACTGTGAAAAACCTAAATGCCATTTGTTATTTTCAATTTCTGGGTAGTAAATCAAAGAGTTATACAACTCAGACCAGTTTTGGCAGGAGACTCCATTTTCAGCTCAAATTGTATCCATTATTTTCTATAAAATATATATAGGTAAGACTGCATTAATCCAAGTATCCATGAAGAAGAAATATATATTAAAGAACAAGAGAAAATATTTTGATAGTGATGAAGTTCACCACTTTGCATCATAAATTAAAATCTAATGAAGGAGAATTTGCAAGTGGTATTTTTATATACTTCAAATATATTCAGAAGGCAACAAATATAAAGGACAAAGCTGAGATTTTCTCAAGGTAAAGTATTAGTCTGAATCATGATTAATAGAACATAGAAATACTTGCCTACCTAAAATATTTAGTCAAGAAGTTTCTAGTAAATTTTCATCTTATGTGGTTTCAAAGTAATTCATTTTTAAAACAATTTTCAATATTTATCAAGTATGCATCTCCATAACATTTACTATACTTTGGCATTAAAGAGAAGATTGTGAAAAAAAAGATGTTTGACAGTAAGTTTTCTCATAATAGAATTCCTAGAAAAACATTGTTAAAAAAATTCCAGAAATTACAAATATATATATAAAATTCTCAGAATTCAAGGGAGCATTATTTGTTCCTATGCTAAATACATACTTCATTATTTAATTACAAAATTATTGGAAAAAATAGTAAGTTTCTAAGGCATTTTCCAGGTTTCACGGATTTATTTTTTTTTAACCTGAGTTGCTCTTCAGAATACCAAAAGAGAAAGCAAATGTTACTATCTTTATTTCACATCTCAAGCAATTCTGGCTCAATTAATTATCTTATAAACGATAGGTCTCTCTCTATCTCTCTCTCCACTTGTCTTTCTCCTTATTCATGCCTATTCATGAAACATACTGTTAATCATTAATATGCTCTATGAATATACTACTAATGTGTGTTTGTGTGTGTTTGTGTGTGTGTGCGTGTGTGTGTGTTACTGGGATTGAGCCCAGGATCTTTTTACTGAGTTTAGCCTTTTTAATTTTTTATTTGGAGACATTAAGTCACAAAGTGCCCAAGGCTGGGCTCAAACTTATGATCCTTTGGCCTCAGCCTCCCAAAATTACATATATGCTCTACCATGCCTGCTAGTTTGGGCTATTTTATAAGAGAGATATCTAAATCAAATGATTTCATATAAGATTAAGGCAGTTACAGCATGAAGAGGACACTGTAGAGGAAATTATTAAGTGGCTGGACTCTCTAGAATATCAGATTTTTAGTCATCTGGAAGTACTGTTCATAAATATTTATGAAGCACTTGTTATATTTCAAACTGTACGATTGAGCTGGAACCACAAAAAACAAAACGTTATGAAACACCTTTACTGACGTGAGGAGCTTGGATTTTCTCTCCAGGTATGTACTTGTTTTCTTCGGTTTTGGCCTTGGTTTTGGATTTGGTTTGATCAGAGGACTGGAATAACTCATTTGGGGTTTTTATAAGTATATAATTCACAGGAAAGAAAAGCTAAAAGTATCCTGCCCAGTTAGAAAACCATTAGTCAGACAAGAGAATCAAGGACCTGATTTGAGGCTACTGCAGGTATAATATCTTCTGCATGACTTAATTCTGAATCAAGTAACACTGGATATTCTAAATGAATAGATGATTCCGTGAAGGAAAGAAAGGAGACGTAGGTACTTACGAATTTCCCCCTTCACAAAACTGGCAATCTTAATCAAATTGAACATTGGAAAAAAATTTACTTTCGGGTTTTAAAATTTATTTATTTATTTATTTGTTAATGCAGTAAATGGGAAGTTGATTTGAGCTAAATTTGAAAATTTTGTGTATCTGCTTTCCCTAGATAAAATGCAAGCACTTCTTTGGAGGTATATCTAGGATATGGTAGACGAGGTGGCTACTGAGGTATATGCAGCAACTGATCTATCTTGGTGTTTATGGTACAAGGAGGAAGGTGGGGATAGAGAACTTTTCAGCACACAAATGTGAGTAGTAACAGATTTCACCAATGAATAGAGGAACATTTTCTTTTTCCACGTTTATGTTCAAAACTAGTAAGTCTCAAACCCTGTGCTTGCGTGTGACCTGCCTTGTTCCTTCAAGGGGCCAGTTCCTCGGCTATCTCAGTGGATCTTCCAGTGAGGCTGCACTTGTGCCCAGTGTAAGCCACAGCTGTGTCTCTCCGGCGTCATAGTGCAGCTCCGCAGGGTACTAAAGCCAGTTCCGAGGTTCAGCAGCTCGCGGCCTCTTACTATTTCCTTGCAACTTTTCCAACCAAGATTGAGGTTGCTATGGCCTCATTTGTGCCTCCACATTTCCTGGACATGACACTGCTTTCTAGAATTTAGGTGTGAAGTGTTGAGCTCAACACTTTTCTGTGTGTTGCACAGTCTCCAATGAGCCCCAAGGGATGCGTCAGCACCATAACGAAGGCAAGGAAACAGCTCCTCTACACAGTTTGCAAATGTTCAGACTCCACTACTGCCTACCTGACCCCGTAACTCAAGCCTTGATTCATTACTTTGCTAGCTTTTAAAGTTTCACTCAAATCCTTATAGCATTGGGAAGAGACGTGCTCGTTTGCTTTGGTATCTAAAAAATTTCATATTCTGAAATTTTTTGCAAGGTTTGGACAAAAGAAACTCCAAAAATATTGTTTCAATTTCTTCCCAAAGAAGGACTTGGCTTTTAAATTGCTGTTGGTTTGAATTTGTTGGGTTTACTCTTGTTAAATATCTGCTGCCGGCTGTGTCCACAACAGTCAAACGTTTATGACATTTTTAATCAGCAATTAAATAAGCAGGATGTGTCTCTATTCAATAACAGCTAGAGATGGAAATGATTAGTTTTTAATTTAAATAATGAGTAAAAATATACAGCAAATGAACAATTACTTCATCAGTTTGGAACCAATTGCCTCTTCCTAAGTTTAAACATGACTAAGATAATATTTGTGCCTTTAAATCACCTTCATCTCTGGGGTACCTGACTGTGTATCCGCACACTATTCCTGAGCATTCAGAAAACATATTTACCCATAAGGAAGTAGAATTAAATGGATAGTAAAATTGTTCCAGTTCTTCATGGATTCAGAAGTTCCAAGGATCTATGATTTTCCATTGCACTATTCTGTTTTACATACTATATATTTACATCATATTATATTACATATTATATAAAAACGGTGTATGGATAAAATCAGTTTAATTCAAAATATGTAAGTGGTAATCAACCTCTATCCTTCCACTTACCCTTCAACTAACTCCATGTAAATATATCTACTAATTGAATTTTTGGAATTCTGCATTCACTTTCCTATGTACAAATGAGGATTTTTTGTTGTTGATCAACTTGCTTGATTATTTAAGTCTTAGCATAAACTTTACAAAGGAGTAGAAGTATCCTTTTTTAGCTCAATTTTATTCCAAAATGTTTTTTAAAACAAAGGTTAAGTAGATAATTGCATTGTCATTAATATTCAAGTTCAGACATAATTCAGTTATTCTTTCATGGCATGGTTACTGGCTGAAGAAAAATTTGAATTTATTAAAATGACAATCTGTACAACTAATTCTATTACATTATATTGCTGAGGAAATACATGAAATGCATTTAGCCATAATTAGAAATGTTTATTTACTTGAATCATAACTGATTGAAGGAAAAACTAAATCAAATGGGAAACACACAGATCTCTTTCTAAATTAATAGAAAGTAAAAGTTATTACTGTCATATTTGCTCCCAAAGGGTACTGTAGCTTTCTTGGTTTGACTATTTTAGATTTTGCAAGTCTGCATTTTATTCTGTGATCACCCTTTTTCCATTTTCAAAGAAATCAGAAAATTTAAAAATGACTGTAATCTGATCATGTAAAAAGTAGATTATAGTTTCATTAAAGTTAAATAATGAGTGTGTTTCTCAAGTAAAATATGAAGTCTTTCCTAGAGATCATTAATATTAGGTCAATTTTTTTGCCAACTGATATTGATATGTGTTAGGGAGGTTAATCCAACACAACTGTGTACAATAAATTGAAACAAGGAATGAATGAAGGAAGTAAGATGTCAGGACACTACCTTCAAAATTCAGATGAGAGGCAGGTATGTCCAGGTTGGTGCAAATGGGAAGGAATGAAACATGAGACATATGGAAGATAATGTAAAAGAAGAAAGAGATAGTGTGAAGAAAGATTTTTTTTCAAAAAAGACAAAGTTGTATCATGTTCATTGTTTTGTTTTGATTGACTATTCTATTTTGTTTTGTTTGACTTTATTATGTCTGATGATATAAACAGCTACTTTGAAGATAAAAAGATGCATTGTGGTAGCCACTATTGTAGTCCAACTTTCTTGTTTTGAAGTCCTGTATTGCTTTCATTGTTTTGCTTTGATTGGTTTTATTCTGTTCTGTTTTGTTTGATTTTATTGTGCCTGATGGTATGGGAAGTTATTTTGAGGATAACAAGAGGCAACATGGTAGCCATTGTTGGTTTATTTTTATCTTGTTTTGAAGTCTTGTAGCACGTTCATTGTTTTGTTTTGATTGACTCTATTCTGTTTTATTTTTTTCAGTTTTATTCTCTTCAAAAAAAACCGACAAAGTTTAAGATATAAAGTCAGTATCAATAGAGATGTTATTAATTGGATAGATACTAAGAAAAAAATTATGATTGATGATTTTGGAAAGAAAGAATATTAGCTCAACTGTATATATGAGTTTAACCTGAAGACTTCATTACAATACAGTATGCAGGTGAAACTATTAAAAAAGAAAATGACAGTGGAAACAAGAGTATATCATAGGACATATTAGCACATGCTCTAAAACTTAGTTGTCTAAATCGGTCCTTTTCAGACTAATGTGACCATGAATCATCTGGATGTCAAAAATGCATGTTCTTTTCAGTTCATGTGAGGTCGGGCATGAGATTCTCTATTCCTAATAACTTTCTATGTGATTCCTAAGCTACTTGTCTGATCACCAAGTGAAGAACAACAATCATTCACAAACTTGACTACTCATTAGAACCTCTTAAAAATTAGAAACAAACAAAAGTGATGCCTTGTTTCCCATAAATTCTAGTTACATTGGTTTAAAACACAGCATAGCATTATATTTAACTCCTAAGGCAATTCTAGTATGCTGCAAGGTTTGAGAACCAATGTCAAGCAACAGTTTGAAAAGGGGGGAAAAGTTTAGCAGGATATCGATGATATCAGAGTAGATGTGATAAATAAGAGGCCCATGGTGGTCTCAATAGGTTTTATTTGAAGTATTACTATTAGGGAATTATTTTTATTTTGAAAAAATGATAACTTTGCAGTGTTCATGGAAGTCATTATGAATTAATTCTTATTAATAATAATAAAGAAGAGTACAAAGTAGAAGTGTAGAAAACGTAGAATTCCACTGCACATGAAATAACTAGCATGAAGATTTTGTCTATTTCATTTAGGATGGTTCTTTTTGAGTTTTTTTTTTTCCCCCTGAACTGGGAATTGAACCCATGACCTCGTGCTTGCCAGGCAGGCTTCAAGTTTGAATAGATGATAGAATCATGATAATTTGGTAAATGAACTAATTTCATCAATATAAGATTATAACATTAGCATTATATTATAAATTAAGTTAATTAAAATCATCAACAGATAAATAAAATAAGGTCTCCAATATTTCAAATAATTACTAAATCACCCAAAACTTTATTTCCTCCAAATGTACCTATACAGTTAAAAAATAAGATTAAAGGACATTTTTAGGTAAAATTCATTTTAGAGGCATATAGCAACATTAGGCTGTACTTATTGAATATAGAAGAGACATGGAGAAATTAACATGCTCATTCCCTTCTACTTCCTCTCCTCCCAATTTTAATTAAGATAGTTTTGTTAATTTTATGTTGTTCAGATTTATTACATTATATTTTATTCTTTGACTATAATAAGCATAATTGGTGGATAAATTCAATATACAACAAAACTTAATATTCACCACCAATATGTTACTATGATTCTTTCTGTTTTTGAATAAAAACACTTAGGTTTCAGTTCAGCATCATACTTATTGATTTATTTCAAGGGTTCTTAGGTACTGGTTATTCTTCCAATTTTTGTTTGCTTGCATACTCTGTTGTACTTCTACTGCAAGGACAACTTGATTGGATACTAAATTAATAGTTTATACTTTGTGTTCTCATTTAGAACTTTGGATCAATCATAAAACAGTGACATTTCTTAGACAACAGTTTGCATAAAACTTTACACTTATTTATTTCCTTTAATGTTCACAATAAAACTTTTGTGGTCTGTGAAATAGAACCCGTGAATAGTACCTTAAGTGGTAAAAGAGATTTAACAGATGTGAATAAATTAAGAATCTTGAGATGTGGAGAGGAGGTTGGGTTATCCAGGCAGACCCACATTCAATAGCAAGGTGTCACATTAAGCAGGAAAGATAGAGAGCTGTTGACTATAAAGAAAGAGGAGGTCACATGATAGAAACAGACAGGAGCAAAGTCAGAGATAGAAGATGCTGCACATCTGGCATTGAGGATATGAAGTCTATGAGCCAAGGAAAGCAGCCCTACAAGTCAGGCAAGCAAGAAAGCAGATTCTTCCATAATGTTTCCAGTAAGACAGCCATTCTGATACTTTAATCCTCAGTGCACCCGAACCCACTCATGACATCTGATATCTAGACTATGAAACAATAGATTTGTAATACTTTGAATCACTAAATTTGTGACAATTTGTAATAGCAGCCATAAGAAATTAATACACATATGAACTACAAAATGTATTACAATCTCTATTTTATAGATGAAGACTGTCAGATACATAGAAGTTGACTGACTTGCTAAAAGTTATGTAACTTCCTGTTGAGAAAAGTAAGTACTTAAAAGTTCGCAACTGACTCTGGAACCATCACTATTAACAATGAGTTATCTGTTGTGAAGTAGACTTTCTGCCACTTTATTCTTTCAATTCTAATCTATTTCAAAGCCTTATTAAAGGGCCCCAAGATTTTCTTCATAGCCATGTCTTCTAATTTTCAACATAATGCTTAGTACTAAATGACCACAGTTTAAATTGGGAACATTATTCAGGTATAAAATTTCTTCATTCATCACCCAATAACATCCTATTTAAGAAATTAGCAAGCACTGTGTTCCTACTAAGCTATGAATTTTTGATATTGTCTTATTTTTTTCTTTCTTTTTTTT
>RJWT010021871.1:0-17415 GCA_004365215.1 Cuniculus paca
TGCAACTTTTCTATAAATCTAAAACTATTCTATATAAAAACTTTATTGAAGAGGTACATATGAAAAAAGAAAGAGGTACATATGATATATGTGTATATATATGTATGTACATACATATATATGTACATATATATGTATATAATGCCTCCACATCTATAGGTTCTACATCTGTGCATCTGTTGACTCAACCAGTGTGGATAAAAAATATTACAAAAGTTTTGACTGTACTGAACATGATCAGATTCTTTTTCTTATTATTATTCCCTAAACAGTATAGTATAACAACTATTTACCTAACATTTACACTGCTTCAAGTATTTTAAATAATCTAGAGATGACGTAAGTACATAAGAGGATGTGCATAGCTTATAGCAAATACTATATTTTGTATAAAGGCTTTGAGCATCCATGGGTTTTGGTATTTATGGCTGTCCCAGAACCAATCCCCCATGGATACTGAGGGATGACTGTATTTATTTATATTATATAATTTATATATTTATACATAAAAGTAAGCTTATATAAATGTGTAGTGTGTGTGTGTGTGTGTGTGTGTGTGTGTGTATGTGTGTATGTGATGTGTGTGTGTGTATGGCACTTACCTTCACATAGTACTGCTTAATTGGACTGCTCAATTGGACAAAAATGAAAAATATCCTACTTCTAATTGATAGGATGAGTGATCATCTACATTCAAGTTATTGAAGAGTAGCCTTTCCCCCTACAACCCAAAATTAATAAGCTTGTTTGGAAAATTGTTTAAAAATAAGCAGGTATTTGCAAAGTCAACAACACCAAAAAAAACTTAATGGATGTTTATCTACCAAAGGTACTGAGAGTAAACTCACACTTCCAAAATTATGAAGATGCAGTCAAATTCTCCAGGACTGATCCACAAAGTGTGGGCAACTTATGGAGGCTAGAGGTTTGACATTTAGATAATGATAGGAGAAAAATATCAGAATCTAGAGTAACAATTACTTCTTGAGGAAACACCTTTAAAAAAAATCTGAGTGCATTCTTCAAAAGATCATATAAGCACTTGAAAGGTATATTTTCATGCTGATACCTACTGAATTTCAGACCATCTACCATGAAGCCTTTGGTTACAAATAGTCTTTAGACCTCATTTATCTTCTCTTTTACTCTATTGATTCCCAAACAGATAAACAATTGAATAATTGAAAATTTTAAAGTCTGATTTCAGAACCATAGGTCTATTTAAGGGGATTTAAAAAGCACCAATGTAGGTATTATGCCTTGTGTCTAGCTATTCCCCCAAATCCTTGTGCAATAGGTGAGGATTTTTCAGAGGTGGCTAGAGTGTGTGATGCTGGAATTCATTATGGTGCAATGCTAGGCTCAAGGGCAGTAGGATTAAGGGTGTGAGTACTATCCATCTAAGTAGACTTATGAACTGAACCTCTACAAACTGTGAGCTAAAAACATCTCTTTCCTCCCTTAACTTTGAGTGTTGGGTATTTTGCCTCAGCAATGAAAAATGTAACTAAGACAGAATTTGGTACCAGAGAAGTGGAATTATTGCTGTGGCTGTACCTGACCATATGGTTTAGCAACCTCTGGAGCTGGTTTAAAGGAAAAGTTAGGAAAAGTTCAGAGAGGCTGGTTGAAAAAGTAGAGCTGGAATGCCTTAGGCTGTACTTGGTGGGAGATTTGGGTCAGAGCTCAGAAGGCAAGAATGCTGATGCAAATGCTGCTGGTAAAGACCAGGCTCAGGAGGTTTATGCTAGGATGGACTATGTTGTTGAATGCCAAATGTTGTGTGTTATGCATTGACAGAGAGTTTGTCTACATTTGGCTCATGTCCATAGACTTTGCTTGAGACTAAAATTCAGAGCAGTAAAACAACTAATTTGGCAGAAGAAATTTTAAGGCAGAAGAAATTTTAATGTTGAGGTGATGGCATGACTACTGTTGGGGGCTATTAGCCAGAATTATACTGAGAATCAAAAGCAAAAAGCCCAGCAGAATGATTTAAAACATTTTGAGAATAGCCAGAAAAGAAGCTGCAGTAAAGATATGAACTATAAAGAAAGAGCAGAAAACATCTTGATTGCTGAGAAGGAACAGGAGAATAGAAAAGATGGCCTAAGGGTATCACAAGAAGCATCAGGATTTCACTTTTTACAGCTTCAAATTTGCAAAAATGAAAGACTTTGCTTTGAGAAGAGAGTCCTGGAGCACCATGTTCCAGAACAGTAGGCAGCCTAGGGAAATTGTTCCTTAGGATTTGCTCAATAGATATTTGACCTATCAACTAAGAGAGAAGGAAGCCTGGCTACTGCTCCAGCTAGCAGTAGACCTTGGCATCATCCATGTGGCACTGGTTTTATGAGCATGTAGAATGAAAGAGTTGTGGGTTCAGGGAGGCTTCCTCCCAGATTTCAGAAGTCCTGGTAGGTCCTGAGAGGGCAATGCATGAAGCTGTGAGTGTGAAGCCAAAGGTACAGTGGAGACCCCAGCAGTTTGGAGAAGATAGGAAAATGAGTTGTCTGAGGAAAACTGCAAGGAGGGAGCTGAACTGACCAAAGAGAGAAGCCATGGGAGTTACTACCACCAGAACTGCAACAGGGGCAGAGCCACTCAAATCCTTTGGAGTTCACAACTTGCCACAGATTGCCAGGAATACTGGAAATGGAACTGAAAAAGTTACCTGATGACTTTGGTCTTGCATTGTTCCTATTTCTTGCTATCCCTGCTTGTAACTTAGAATGGAAATATCTACCTTGTGCCACTGAATGTTGGAAGTGTTTAACTTTCTTTTCATTTTTACAGGGGCTTGAAGCTAAGTGTTTGCCTTAAATCTCAGAAGAGACTTTGGACTTGGACTTTTTGGCCATGATGAAATTGTTAGGACTTTGGCAACTCTTAGAGATGCCTTTTGCATAAAGGAATGTGCATGAGTATTTGGGTGGCCAGGGGAAAAATGTTATGGCTTTTGTGTAGATGTCCCCCCAAAGTCTCATGAGGTCATAGGTGAGGCTTTCTCAGAGGTGGCTAGATCTAGATTGTGTGATGTTGGGGTTAATTCTTGGTGCAGTGCTAACCTCAAGGGCAACAGCATTAAGGGTGTGAATGCTACCCATCCCAAGTAGCCTGGATAAGATAAAAGGGGCAGAGCTATTAAAGTCCCATGATTGTTTACATATCTTCTGTTCTCCTCTGTGAAGCCACCCTGCCTTGGTACCAGCTGATTATGGACAGAAACCTCTACAAACTATGGGCTAAATAAACTTCTCCTCCCTTAACTTTGAGCATGGGGTATTTTGTCTCAGCAATGAGAAAAGTAACTAAGATAGTAGTTCTAACATATAACCTTATTATCATTATGTTAAATATCTTGTCATAATGGATCTTCAATTATCACCCAAAGAAGTACCATATTGTCTTGTTTCATATTTCTCTGTTTTCAAAAACCTAAAGTAAGTCAAAATCACTTTTGCATCACCTTTTTTACTTCATATTTTCTAGACCAATGATGCTGCCTAAGTGCAACTAAACCATAGTTGCAAATTGGGAATTGGGGTGCAAACAAATTTTGCTTAAGGCACAAACCATAAATTAAAGTAATGATCACTTCAAGATGAAACTTTTCTCTTTCTTTTAAAATCAGAATGAAAGTAGGTCAATGAAATTTAGGATATTTTAGAGTATGTACAGTATTGTATTGTTTGCCAGTACCTAATTTACAATTACAGAGCTCCATGAATATTGAAATGATTCAGCTTCCCATTATAAATGTACGTGGCAGTTTGGTTGTTGATCAGTTTATGAAGTTAATGCAAATGGAACTGTCTTCCTGTCAGCATTTGAAATCTATAATGCAGTCATGTTGTATATTCAGGGACAGGCCATTGACAGTCAATTAACAAGTTTGATTGGTATGTCAACTCATTCTTTTGAATTGTTAATAGTATGTTAATAGAATGCATTTCTTTGTGCAGTCCCATTTGTGGCTTCACAGTTACAGCTATTTTTTATAATTCTGAGTAACCTAAAATAGTGCCTTAATAATAGATTATTAAACACCTGTCTAGTGTAGCTTAGGGAGGTTTTTCTAGACTGGGAGTTTGCTGTGGATCCCTTTGATATTCAAATCAACAAATGATAGCCTTTTTATTCAAAACGTAAATTCTTTTGATGGTTAGCTTGTTAAGAAATATTCAGCTCTAGTCTGACCTGATCTGGTTTCCCATGGAAAAGATCTGATGCCGTTTGAAGGTTCATAAATGGAATGCCAATGACAATTTGTTGTTGACGTTTTGCCGCCTCAGCCCTCAGATGCTGCCTGTTGATGTGCCGCTTTAGCTTCACCAAATAATCCTTGCAGGTAAATGATCTATGGGTTGATCAGATAGTTTCAAAGCAAAGAGGGCTCTTCTGTGGTCTGGATTTTTAGGCTTGGAGGGGTACTTTAAAAGATGCGTCAAATTGACAGATGAATCTTAAAGCATAAAATGATGGGGGAATGCAGAAATGTGAGAATATTTTTAAGTGACTAGAATATTACTTCAAGTTTTGAAAACCTTCAAATGTCTATCGAATCTGTTCCCCATAGCAGATTTATTTCTACCTTGGTTTTTGTTATGGTTGTTTTGTCTGTGTGCACAGGTTTACTCTCACTTTCCCTGGGAAGTTGATGAGACATTAAATGTATTAGTCTCAAATGGTGCTTTGGAATAAGGTTGTGAGTTCATTTGCACAACCATGTTTTATTCATATAGTTCCTGTACACCAGAATATAAGAATCTGCCATTTCTCTAGCCTAAAAAAAATTGTCTATACCAAGGAAGCAGTAAAAATTTTATTCCTCTTTTCCCCAGTTTTTCACTTCTTTTGATGATGCTTTCCACAACCTACTATTTATATTTAATTTCATTGGCAGAAATTTCTTTATAATAATGGAAGGAGTCCTGTCCATGTAGTTTGAATCCTTCGATAATATTTCTCAGTTCTATGCTTCAGTAAATTTGGAGGGGAAATTTGCATTTACTTGCATTTTAGAATTAGATTAGAGATTGCTGTTCAGATACCCTTAATTTACTAACAAGGAAACTGAGGCAAATAGTAAAACTTCTCAGGAAATACCTTATCTTTTATTCCTTATTCTGTGGACAGCCTGCTTGTTGTCATTAGAAATACACAGATGCTCATTTAAAGGTTGACACATTGCTAATGTTCATAAAGTTGCTGAAGTTTTCTAGTATCAAAATAAAAACCTTAATACTATAGTATAAGATTTAGAACTATATGAGATAATAGCAAAAACTAAGTTATAAGGAATATATATCTCTTAATGTGTAACTAAAGTCTCTATAAATCAGGAAGAAAAAAAAGAATATTAATTACTGTGTTACACAGTTTATTTGTTCACCATGTGCCCTTAGGCAGGACCACAGGACTTACGACCTATCTCCAGATGGGGAGAAGAGAAGAAAAGGAGCTATGCGAGCATTAATTGATAACAGGTTTTAATGTGTCACCTTAAATATCCCTCTGGCAATGTTTCTCAAAGTGTGTTTCACAGATCACTAGTCCCACAAGATGCTTGGCCGGCAAAGATTCTGTAGCTGGAGAAGCAAGGCACATATGCCCTTAATGGAGATTCACACGGTCACAATGCTTGTTAGCAGTATAACAGCTTCAAAAAGTCATTTAATAAACTTGTTTAGTTCTATTTAACACAAGACTGCCAAAACTAATTCAAACCCAAGGTTTTTGTTTATGTTTTTTTCTTTTGAAGCCAATTAACATTTTTATAGATATTTGGAGAATGCTATATTATCTTTAGGTAAATAATTTACTTCCACTATGCTGTAATATTCTTATCTCTACATGAAACCAATAATATTACCTATTGGCATAACAATTAACTTAGTAGTTAGAGTGATGTTTTACATGGATATTTACTATTGGTATTATTTACTAACAGTAATATTGTTGGTGTTATTTCTGTATGAGATCAGTATTATAATTTTATTTGTTTAGATTTATTGGACATACCAGTGTAGTAAACTGCATACAGAATAAGGCCTAGGGTGAAAATTTGAAATTTTGTGCACTAATGGGGTAAGGCATAAATGAAGGGAAGCAGAAATGTAGGCTGATAAATTATAGGTCAAAATAGTAAGGCCAGTTACCCAGGTAAGAACCAAAGGAATATGGGAGTGCTGAGGACAAAGAACTGATTGCAACTCTAGAGATGCCAAACAGCTTATTTAGGAATTAATAAATTAGTTTGGATGTTTGGAAAACTTGCTAAGAAAGAAATGAAATTTCAGAGAGGGAGGGTAGGGGAGAATGAGAGAATGGCTTAACTTTTAGTGAAAGGAACCAGTATTTTAGAAAGAAAACTTTGATAGCTGGGGCTGGAGAAACAAAACAATGGGTTGTAGGAGAAAACATGGTAGAATCAAGGACAAAGTCAGTGGGAACAGAAGAGGACAGATAGATTAAAGAGACATTTCTGAAGCAGAATTTAAACGAATATATGAATAACTGGTTGGAGAAGGGGAAATAGAAAAATCGAGTAATCAGGGATAACACTGGAGAGTAAGTTTGGGAACCACATAAATGGTGATTCAACTTAGTTTTGCAAGTCAAGATATGAAATTTCTTAAAAAAACTATTCTAGCATGTGTGTCTATAGCCTGTCAGCAGCCTTTTAACACTGACCTTCTAAAGAGGGATTGAGTATATGTGTGGATTGCTTGGCATAACTTGGAAAACTACTGATACTATAAATCAAAAGTGATTAATTCAGTAATTTCTGGAAGTATAGTTAAGTTAAATATAAAAATATGTGTATGAAATTCAAAATCATAGTGAAAAAATGTTTCCTTATCTTTATACTCACAAAACTATACATGCCCTCTGTGGGGGTGAAGGAAGCATTCCTTCCACCTTCCACAGGTTGGGTACTTTGAATCTAAGAAAACTGATAGGCAGGAAGGCATATAAATTTATTTTGAGCATGGGGACCTGATAGGAAAGTGAGTACATGATAACCCAATGAGATTTACAAACTTATGTATCCTCTTCCTAGGGGAGAGGAAAGTAAAGCATGTAGCCAATTTTAAAGGAAGTGTGGATGAATTTTAGGGAAGAGAAATGAGTCTGAGGAACAGGTAAACTTGTGACAAATCTACCTGGGCTCTGGTCATCATATCAACTCTAGACTTCCTTCCTCTGATATGAATCTATCCACTCCACCTCAGGTTGATAAGATATCTGGGAAAGGGACTTACAATTGATTGTCTTCTGGAGGATACAACCTTTGAGATTGATGGGGAATTTCCTTTCACTTTCAGTTTTCCAATCTCTTTTCTTTTCAAGCTATCAGCATACCAGAGTGCCACGCTTTGGGAATATTATGCTCCGAGTCCTAGTACTCAACTAAATACTTAAAATCTTTTTATTGTTTATTATTTCACATGCCTCCTTACTCTCTCTCTTTCTCCATTCTTATTTTGAGTTTCTTGGATCCTGGATCTGGTTTGTTTTTATATTCACAGATCTCTCTACAACTGATACATAGCAGATGCTTAATGAATGGTTTGAACATGTAATATTTGAATACTGTTACTCTTATTTCTTTCAGAAAATAAAAAATCAAAATATTCAACTATTTAATTGTAAAACAAAGAACTTTTCCATAATGTCTTTCTTGTACCATTAAAACTGAAATTTTATTGGCCCCCAACATATATTTTGATCTTCCCTGTTACATAACATTAAAGGAAAAATACATCCAAACTCTTCATTTATTGTTTTTTAAATGTCAGTGTCTCTGACTCATACAGCACTTCACATTGTGGCAGGGACAATTTAAATAATCTGTTTTGCTAATAGGCCTCTCTTTCCCCTTTATGGGACCCCTTATTGGCATGACCTTCTCTTTGAAGATAAAGGAAATTCTAGTTTCTGGATATGTTAAGCAATTAGTTATATATTATATGATTTTATCACAAGTCAGTTGACTGATTTCCCTATTACCTCATGCTGTGCTTATAAGTATTTAAATTTGCTTTTATGTTCTGCCAGTTTCTCACTCCCTACCACATCACACAAACTTAAGTGATAACTGAAAAGACATTATCAGCTCCAAATTCAAAACTAATATGCCATTTTTAAAGTTGTTTAACTCTCAAATTAGAGCAGCCTGCTATTTTCCATTATTCACTCTACTTAAGCAATACTAAAATGATAAATCTCACCTTCAAAAAGACAAGAAGTGAAAAATAACCAATATAAAGACTGTGGAAGGTCTTAAAATTTTAAATAATTATTCATTCCATCTTTAAGAATTTTTTATAATTTATCTATGACTCTGTTACTACCAGAAATGTTGACCTATACTATGTATCTCCTTTAGTAGCTCTAAGATTTCTTTTTATTTTAGAAAAGAAATTTATGCTTTGACAAGGAAATGTGGCCATAAAAAATTTTCTCCTTTCCAAACTAGTTTTTATTTAAGTATGGAATTTGTTTCAATCTAGATATTTTTCTATTATCAAAAGTCTTTCTGAATTCTCTAGAATATGATGCCAGGATTTCTTCAGATGGCGGAATAATTTTAACCACAAAAATAAATAACATTTAGAAGCTGATACTTCTGTGAAGGTCAAGTCAGGGGTCAGCAATCCCTCAAAGTTCTACTGTTAGGTAAAAGAAGCATATTCCCAGTGTTCAGTCACAGGATTTACCTTTGCCTTCATATAAACCACTTTTTCTGCAAGTAATTGTAAAAAAATTGAAATTCTATAATATAATTCAAGTTTTCTCTAGTCTTGAAAACTATCTTTTTGGGGGAAAGAGGTGGTTTAGACAGGGTTTTGCTATGTAGTCTAGGTTCCCTTGAGCTTACTACAGTAGGCAGGCCTCAAACTTGTGATCTTCCTGCCTCACCTCCCAAATGCTAAGATCATAGGCATATATCACTATACCCATCTCTCCATCTTTATTTGTTGCTAATTATGATATCTTATGCACATTTTCATTAGGTATATTACTCAGGCAAATAAGAAAAACTTGCTTGAAACTTTAAGAGTTAATTTTCCCTTTAAATTATATAATCATGATTGTGAATTATATCTATAAATCCTCTAGAATCAGTTAAATTCCAATCTTATTGATGTATATTTCTTATTTTACAAAACTCTTGCCATTTAAATGTTAGAGATGGTTTGTGAATTGTATAGCCTTCACTTTTAACTAACTTTTTTTGTACATTGACATATGTTGCACTTTTTGCACCATTCACCATTGATTTTAGCCTCTTATTCACATATTTCTGTTTCAGAATCAGTGAGATTTAATTGTCCGATTAATTGAGTATTTTTGCCTGCCTGTATGATGGAAGTAGGAAAGCAGGAGCAAAATGATGCATTAGATATCAAACTTAATTGCATTGACCTTTTATCCAATTCTTATTTTGATGCACAATTATTTTGTTTCTGTTGTTCTTTACTTTTACTATCATAATTTGAATTTAATTTTACTATTTTTAAACTAATACAATGAAACTAGTTGAAAGAACAAAAACAGTATTCATGCAATAAAGAGATTCAGTAAAGACTGAGAAGACTTTGCATGCCAGTTACTTTATCTTTGGGTGAAGAAATTATTCCAAAGCAGAAAAATAGTAAAAACTGTTCAGTGAAGTTTTTCTCCTCCTCCTCCCAAGTGAAGCAAATCTTCCATAGCCCCGAAGTTCCTATTAATTACTTGGGTCTAAAGAGATTCATTTTCAGTAAGTTGATAAATTCACATTTATCTTGTGACTTGGTAGAAGTTACTTGGTGACAAGAAAGCCGGTTTCAGTAATGAAAGCTGGCAGGCCAGGATTTGTGCTCCACTCTGTTGGCATATGAAATTATAGCACATCATTCAAACAAAATCAATAATCTTTTATGTCCTTTGCTAGCTACAGTGAAAATTTTATTATTCTTTGATCATTTTATTCTTGCTTTGGTCATGTGCCATAACTGTAAGAATTAGCAGCTCAAGTAGATAGAATACACAAGATCAAAACTCGTTTTTACAAACTTTACTGATCATATGATATGCAAGGAAAGGTGATATAAAAGATTCTTCTTTAAATCATCTCTTAATCTTGAGCAATATTTAGAGACTCAATTCACTGAAAGAAAAGAATTTTGCCACTCCATGTGAATGTCTAATTACAGTGGTATTCTTTAATTGATGCAGAATGAGCAAAAGGTAGTTGTTTGAACATAAAAACTGAGAGAAAATCTGATCATATTCTTGCTGTTTTGATTTAGCTTCTTCTGCCTTACTTTTTCCTATGGAGTAAGAATATTTTTACAGAAAAGAATTGTTCTTAGGGAAGGCCTACACAGTGATAAAACCTCTGTAACAAATTTAAAGCATCAGCTGCTAAAGTATGCTTGCATAGTAAAGTGTGGGTCAGGCCAAAATTCAGGCTTAAACATTTTCTCCTTGTTATCACCTCGTTAAGCTCCCCATGTCTGAGCCATGCCTCCTACAGTCACAGGTATGGTGCCACTAATTAAGAAGTAGGGGCTCATTACCAATTCTCATTAACATCAATTGGAGCTTTAAAGTCGAATCCCTAGGCTGAAAATTTACCCTCTTACTATTCAACACAGGTGAACGAGTAAAATCATCTAAATGCCTGTGTGATGGGGTAGTGCAAATGTGCTCTCCAAGGATGGACAAATTGCTTACTGCAGTGTAGCATTTATCCTATTGCTCAGGTAAAGGCTGGCAGAGCTTTGAAGAAAATTGCATTGGAAAGGGAGAGACTGAATGGGAAAGCAGGTAGAAGATGGAAAATGAGGACTAACCGAATGTCCAAAATATCAACAGGGTGTTTCATCTCCAGTTAGAATATCTGGAGAAATAAAATCAACAAAAGATTGTTTGAAACAGTGCCTGACAGTTAAGTGCTCAACCAATATTATTCAAATTAATGAATGAAGAGATATATGTTCACCAGTATGTTTTAATCTACTGATGAAACTTACCTTTCAATCAGCGTTTGTTTGGGAATACCCTGGATCACATTTCTTAGTCACATTCTGTAACTGTAATGTCTTATGGACAACGTTGTACATTATTTTATTGGTGGAGGCTTTTAAAATATTTCAAATGCTTAATTTTGTGAAACGTTAGTATATGTTGATTTGAAAGCTGTTCTGTAATTCACTTAAGTATAAACCATATGAAAATAAATCTCTCTAGAAAAAGAAAACAATCTTCCCTTGCACCAGATAATAGTTTCTCTCCTTTGCAAACATAGATGGTAACCAATTTTTAAACTTAATTTATATGTTCCCTCATAATTTTCCTTCCTTACCTCAATGTAAACAGTGACCCAGAAATAATCATAAAATTAATGTTTGCTTTGTACCACATTCATTGCCTTGTTTTGATTGACTTTACTCTGTTTTGTTTTGTTTGGTTGTATTCTTTTCAAAATAATAAAAAAAAACTTAATGTTTGCTTCCAAACTATGTACTAGAAATTTTTTCTGGTCTTACAGAAAGATGAATTACATTTTGGATTCTTTAATAAATTATGCATATTTTTCCTGTTTGGGCACATTGTCCATATTTAAATCACATTAACAGCATGTACCATGATTAGCATCCTTCCCCCTCAAAGTATAAGGACTTTCTTCTAAATTTTTCATGAGTATCAGATTCCTTTTTTTTTTTAAAGAGAATAGAACAAAACAAAACAAAACAAAACAAAACAAAACAGAATAGAGTCAAACACAACACAGCATTTCAAAACAGAACACTGCAAGCAATACAGGTCTTCGAAATATAACTCATGAGTATCAGATTCTTTCATGATGTTACCATTCAAATCATAGAACAGTGAACCTGGTAAAAGCTTTCAAACTCATATAGTTAAATTTTCACATTTTACTTTTTTTTTATTTCTGCATGTTTGCAGTATGTAATGATTACATTTTTCGTGAGTACTTCATATTCCTTTTGAACTTCAAAAGTTTAATTGACTTTCCCAAGCTCACCGTGTCATAGGACCCTAACTAAAATTTTGATCTCCTGATCCCCAAATCAGACCTCATATAACTCCAAACAGTTATAAACACTTTCACTCCTTCATCTCAAGGTATTTTCTTTCACATTTCAACATTGCTTTAAACTAGTAAGTAGTCACAATGAAAGAAACCGTGGAAGAAATATTCTTCTGTATATATAGGAAGATCACTTCTTTTACTTAAGATAGGCTTGCCTTACCTCCTCATAACCATTAACTTTTCATCTTTTCACCTGCTTAAAAATTGAAAGATGGTGATAATAGATGTGTAAATGCATCATAGGATGAATAAATTGTGTGAGTTAGAGAAGAGAAAATGAATGTGTTCGTGAAAGAGTGAGCACATCCATCAGTGGTTGCATGGTGTTTGCACCAGTGTGTTCAGGGGACACCTCACCCATCAATCATTCAGAAAGCTCTCTCCAACTTTCAGAAGGAGAAAAAGATTTGACACTAAATCTCTAGAAAAAGCCTAATATTAAAGGAGGTCATTCAGAGACTTATAATTTCCAAAGGAAGAAAATAATAGAAAGGGAACAAAATGCCACAAACAGCCTTAATTTAGAATTTTTAAATGCTGATTGCATTATGAGTCATTCTCATTGTATATTGATTCTCAAACATTAATTAAATATCATTTGATCTTTCCCACCCTTATCTAAACATAAAAAGACTGACAGTTGTGTATAGCTTCTGCCTTCAAGGAGCTTAAGAGCCAAAAATGTTTATTCCTCAAAGTTTTCATTATTATATTGAATTATAATCCAATAATGATTTCCTTCAGTATTAAACACCCAAACATCTACTGAAAATATTTCAAACTTATGAATCATTCATGAAATAATTATTGGTCTCTTGCAAGATACTGTGTTAGTTGCTGTCTTGAAGTCACTTTTACACTGGTAAGTGAAAAATAACTTGTAAATAATTATGACACGAAATAGAATAGAGTTAAATGACAGAATTGTGAAGGAGACATCATTTATTCCAAATCTTCAAGGAGATAAAGAGAACCATGGAAATATGGAAATAGTTGTCCAAATAATAAAAATTGGGTCCTCCTCAGAAGAGGCTCAGTCCTCAATAGCATTGGCTCCTGAAGGTGGAGGGCCATTTGCATAGCTAATTAAAGCAAGAAAAATACTGAAATGTCATTTTAAAAACATTGCCTAGTGGTGAAGAAAGGCAAATATTGCTGATAAAACAATTTTGTAAGCAGGAGGGAATTAATTCTCACCATAAAGTCCTGACTTCAAGACTTTATTGCCTACTGGTCGGTCTTCACTAGATTTTTTCAAATAAAAAAACTGAGAAAAACTGTATGTAAAGATTACCATTAAAGTGAAATTCTGGAGGAAAACCTTGGCAGCCAAATGATACCTAAGCATATCCTTTCCAACAAGAGAACAGCAAGGAAACAGCATTGGTCATGATGCATACTATGCAGTCTGTCTCATCAAAGACAGGGTGAAGTGTTTAGCATGGAAGTTGAAATTGTGAAGTTAAGAATTTCAACAGATAGGGTTTGAATTCTGTCTCTGTTATTTGGTGGCCACCTAACCAAAGATTTTCCCTTTTCATCTGTAAAAAATTAACAATTAAAAGATGATAGTGATTATTGATTTCCTTCACTTATTCCTTTATCACTCTTGAAACAGAACAACCATTTCTTCAAAGAATCTGAGCATTTACCATACTGCTATAAGATTATCTATATTCCCTTTTGGCTTGAAAAGTAGTTTGGGGCATGAATTTCTTAAATTCTCTTAGTGTCTAAACACCACTACACATGTAAGAAGGACTTAAAAATGATTATTGATTTGAAGTTTATGGATTATGACAAAGAAAACTATAGATTCCAAGGCCATATGAACTGTGAACAATCTATAAATTCTTACCAGCTGTTCTGTTTTGATTAGTATCTCTGTGGGTCAAGATTAACATTCAGCCCATAAGCAATTTTCTAATCTCATGTGTTTTCTACCACCACCAGCAACAAGAATAACTGTCATTTATTAAGGGATAACTAAGTTTTTCCATATATTAACTCACATAATCGTTATAACTACCCTCTACAAAAGAAGTTTGAATCTCATTTTTGTTTTCCATTGTCCCTCAGTATCCATATAGGTTTAGTCTTGAGATCCCCTATTATTAATCGAGACCCTGATACAAAATGATGCATTTGCATGTAACCTATGCACAACCTCAAATATAGTTAATATACATCTGCATTACTTATAGTACCTAACACAACGTAAATGTGATGTAAATAGTATAATATAATAGTAATTATTCTAAATTATTGAACAAAAAATGACCAGAAGAAAAGTCTTTGCATGTTCATTATAGACACACTTTTTCTGATATCTTCAATCTACATTGGTTGAATACACAGATGCAAACACACAGGTACCAAAGGCCAACTGTATATCATTAAAATGATACTTAGAAGACTGTTTACTAAATTATCTAACATTGCATAACTTATGAGAAGAAATGTCTGAGTTTTAATTCAGGTCTAAGCACAAAGGTTCATATTTTTCTTATTATTCATATTATATTTATAGCATCAAAGATCTTATATTGAACACTTTCATATTTGTGTTTTATAGGAATTATGGTGTCCAATAATGAAATTCAGAGGTGATTTAAAAATTTACCAGTTAAAAGTAGCATTTTATTTGTTTCTATAAGACTTTCTAAACCACTTACTATTTAATTTCTGAATTCTCAGGTCCAGTTCTCTCAACAACTCACTACACGACAAATTTAGATAAACCACTCTCTACTTGCCCTTCAGTTTTCTCTGCTAGGGACTACAGATACTGTTTAACAGAATACATTCAGGTGGCATACAGAGCAATGTGTAAGAGTACAAGTTTTGAGAACATAAAATTGCTAAACAATTTCCAGAGCATATTACTGAATCAAAGCAACTCTTGTGACTGCTGATTATCTAAAGTCATTAAATTACACTAGCTTATAACCTACAGAAAGAACAGCAGTCATACATAGATTACCATTTAATTGTATATAAATACTAGGTACCTGACTTAACTGCAAATACTTAGCATTTTATAATGTATGATCGCAACATAGAAAATTCTTTCATGAGGTTCCATGGCTCATAATTATTTTCCTTTTAACTATCCAAAATTATTCCTGTGTGAATAATTTCCCAAAAATTCAATGTGAAGCTGCTTAGTTTTTGACCATTTACACTGACCCATTCTGACATGTTGGCACATGCCCACAGTCTCAGCACTTAGAAGGTTGAGGCAAGAGAATCATCATGAGTTTGAGACAGCATAGGCTACAAAGTGAGACCCTATCTCAAGAACAAAACAAAAAGATACACACCTATACTGACCCAGAATTCAATTCTGTTTTACTTTTTTATTTTAAAAACAAACAAAAAAAGATAAAAAATACAGAATTTCAAAAATACAGGAAATTAACACTAGTTAATATATTCCATATGGTTAACCTGAAAGTAGTTGTTCAGATTACTAGATTTAGGCATGAAAAAAATGATGAAAGAGACAATGAAAACATAAACTGTCCTTTTGATGAACAGAGATTGGTAGTATAATTATCTATCTTGTATACATTTACATACACACACATATATGTATGTATACATATATATAAGCTTTTTCCTTCTTTCTTTTCTCCTTTGCTCTACCTAGATACTCTTTCCTTTTGAGCACTTTCCCTTTTGTTTTCACAATATCTTTTGTGCACTTTGAATCTTATTTACTTCTTTTCTTTTACACTAGAGAGACAATATGATGTTTACATACGTGAGTCTGATTTATTTCACTTATGAGTATGGTCTCTAGTTGCATCCGCTTACCTATAAAAGCCCCAAATATATCCTTCTTTATAGCTGAGTAATATTCTATTGTATAAATATACCGCATCTTTTTTATCCATTCTGTGGTTGATGGGCATTTGGGTTGTTTCCAAGATTTGGCTATCACATATTGTGCTGCTATAAACATGGGTACACATGTATCACTGTGGCACGATGTCTCCAATTCTTCTGAGAAAATATCCAGAAGGGGGATTGCTGGATTGAATGGGACCTCCAATTCTAGTTTTTTGAGGAATCTCCAAAATGATTTCCCCAGTGATTGTGCCAGTCTACAATCCCACCAACAGTGGAGAAGGGTTACTTTTTTCCCCACAGCCCTGCCATCATTTATTATTGGTTAATTTGACAGCAGCTATTCTTTCAATAGTGAGATGGAATCTCAGTGTTGTTTTAATTTGCATTTCTCGAATGACTAGTAATGTTGAACATTTCTTGTATTTACCATTTGTATTTCTTCATCTGAGAAGTGTGTGTTCATCTCAGATGCCCATTTTTGGATTGGGTCTTCGAATTTGAGGGACCTGATGCTTTTCAATTCTTTATATATTCTAGATATAAGTCTTTTGTCTAAGGGACAGTTGACTAAAATGCTATCCCATTCTATGGTTTTTTTTTTCACTCTGTTGGTGATATCTTTTGATGTGCAAACACATTTTATTTTATTTTGCTTTTTTTTATTTTGAAAAGAATACAACCAAACAAAACAAAACAGAGTAAAGTCAATCAAAACAAAGCAATGAACATGGAACATGACTTTGAAACAGTGTAAAAAAAAAAGAAAAAAAAACAAAAAACAAAAAACAAAAAATAAAGCAATCGATAAGGCTACCATAACGGCTCTTGTTATCTGCAGTATACCTGCCCGTTACATCAGGGATAAGTAAAATCAAACAAAATACAACAAACTAAAACAGTAGAAACAAAATAAACATAATAAAAGAAAACAAACAAAGCAGAACAATGTAAGCAATATAGAATTCCAAGATATTAGCGAAACAGCATTGGCTACCATAATATTTGTTATCTTCAGAATAGTTGCCTATACTTTCAGACATATTACAATCAAACCACACAATATAGAGTAAAATCAATCAAAACAAACAATGAAAGCCATACAGGGTTTCTAAACAAGATAAGTAGACATCCTCGATGGCTGCAATTATATATTTTATCTTTAAAATAGCTGTCCATGCCATCAAGTATAATAAAATCAAACAAATCAAAATAAAATGAAACTAATCAGAACTATGAATATAATCTGAATTTCAAATCATGATAATAGATTAATAGTGGTCATTTCTTTCCCTTTTTAGATAATTCCTCCCCTTTGACTTTCCCAATATGTATTGTGCATTTTGGATCCCACTAACACCTTTAGTTTGTTATGCTATGGAGACAACACAAAATTCACCCTTGTGACTCTGGCCCATTACATCCATGAGCACTATTACCAGTTGCCT
>RJWT010021872.1:0-17409 GCA_004365215.1 Cuniculus paca
TTTTTTCCACTTCAGTTAATGCCAGTTTCATTCTTCCATTGCAAGAGCAAAAACTTCAAAGTTTTCCTTTAGTCTTCTCTTCTTTCATGCCCACAGCTTATATTTTCATCTCTAACATCATGTGTGATACAGAATGTGGCCATGTCTTCTCATCTCCAGTGCTGAAACCCTAGGCTGAATGCCTATCATCTCCCATTTTGACTAGTTCAGAAATCTCTGTCCTGGCTTCCATTTTTCACTTTTGCTTAGCACAGTTAAATCTCTACAGAGCAGGCAAAGTGCTCCTGTTAGAATATACAGCGGACCATGTTGCTCTCTACTCAAATGATTCCCACTTGTCCAGAGTAAATTCCGAATCCTCCTAATGACCATAATGACCTGTTACAATGTGTCCCTCTCTTGACCTCAGACTACTCTTCTCCCCCTCATTTCATGCGTTCCTTGCTATGTCATTCACTGCCAGGTGAAATATCTACCTCAGGGCTTTGCATTTCCCCTTCAGATAGCCCTATATCTTCTTCCTTACCACCTTTCTGTGTTAGCCAATTGTCCCCTTCTAGTGAGTATTTCCATGACTATCATGCAGCATCTGCCCCATATAGTTCCCTACATCTCTTTTCTATTGTGTTTACTTCCCATGACACTTAACATCCCCTAGCATGCTATGTATTTCACTTATGCTAACTGTCCAATTTTTGCCTCAAATAAACTGTTAGACCCTTTAGGACAGGGACTTCTAGTTCCCTAGTTATATTCCCCAGCATCTACAACAGTGCCTGACATATAGGACACAGGCATCAAGTGTGTGTACAGAGATGAAGGAACAGTTCTATCAATAAGCATATTGTTGTTCTTTTATTTATTCTATTTGTGAAGGAAATAAGAATTCATTAAGTCCAAAAATAAAAGCAACCATTCAGGGAGAGAGACACACATACACATAAAAAACAAAATTTGACCATGCACAAGCATCACGAAACTAAATTGTTTGTCCTGGAGGGGAGGAGGGTGATGCTGGGTCAGGAGGGTTATGCACTATTCGTATTTGGTAATGGTTGGTCTCATCACCAGAGTGTTATAACTAAACAATAAACTTCAAAAATTCAGGTTAATATTTTACAAACGTACTTATTTTAAAGCAATCTTGTAATCTTTTCATTAAATATTAATTTTCAAGATGACATCAAAGCAATAGTCATTTAAACTCTAAGTATAGTAGCAAGATTTGCATACACTAAGGAAATCTGTGTACGTGTACATAGCAACTAAAGTACAAACTCTTAAAAGTGTGATTAAATTAGAGAAGGTTTGGGTTTTCTCCTCACAATATGTCTGGGTCTCTGAGGGTCTGGCTGTTGGTTATCAGTTGCTAAGAGATGGGCACAAGTGACAGCTCCAAGAGTATGTCTCTTAATCTGATGCTGCTAAATCCAGTCTTAGATGACATAGATTAGAAAATAACATTTCAGGTCTCATTTTGAGATTTTTCCCCCTACAGAACAATTTTCCGAGCACCCCCAGAGCTGAAAAGATGTCTCATTGTAGCTAAGGCTGAGCTTTATGGACAGGCAACTCTGGTCACATGGGGTCCCACATCAAACAGGGCCTCACAGAGGCTGGAACACTCTGCTCTCAATGTCTTAGAATTCTTAATCACTTTTTAACATGGACCCCACAATTTCATTTCACTGTGTGCCTCACAGGGGCTAAGTCATATCCACAAGTCAGCTAAGCAAGGTGAAGATTGTTAAATGAGGGTGGGGCTGGACAAGCAAACAGCCCACTTCAGTTACATTTATGTAGCCATAGAGGAGGTTGAGTTATTTGGTAGTTCTATGAAATTCATTTGCATAAATTTGCTACACATGTTTGGCCATTGCTTCATTTAATGATTCATGAAATTTTGTTTCATTTAAATAGCAGTTTAAAATTTGTTTCATTGTGTTCTGATTGTTTCCCAGAACTCATAAATTTAAGTTTAGTGATACAGCATATTATCCTTGGTAATATGCTTTAACATTATGCTGCACTCCTGATGAAAGAGGGGGAAATGAAATATCCAAATTGCTACATTTTCTTTTTGTGGTACTGAGAATTAAACCTAGGAACTTCACATTGAGGTTTTACAAAAATTTTATTTTGAAGCAAGGTCTCATTAAGTTGCTAAGTGGTCTAGGTTGGTCTAGAATTTGAGAGCCTCTTGCATCAGCTTTCTAGACTACTGAGATTACAGGTATGCACCACCATACCTGGATATTCTTTTATTTTACTTTTTAAAATTTTCTTTGCTTCTGAAAAGTGAATTCTCCAAATTTGGTATGTTAAAATAATAAGTGTATACCGGAATATCTTTATGATCTAGTCAGGTCATTATATAAACTGTGGTGCAGTTGGACTGGGGTACCTTGTGAAGCATGTGCTATCTAGAAGAGTTCACACTTCTTAGATTCAGCTTTTCTTGTGATCGTGGGAGATGTAGGCTTGATGTTAGAAGATCTTCCTCTCTTCTATCAAAGGACCCCTAAACATAGAAATTTATGTTAAATCTTTCAAGTTTTAAAAATGCAGGTGCAAACAAATAACTTAGTGACTTTTTTTGGATAAGTAATTCTTGACTTAATTCTTTTACATTGTCTCAGGTGGCACTGACATGTCTTTCATTTCTCCCATATGATAAGCTCTTTAAGATAAAGAAGCAATTCTCCAATTTTATCTTGAGGTTCTTTAGAGATAACTCCAGTAACATTTAACATTTGTGAAATTTGAAATCTATTGACAGCAATCCACCTAGTTAGCTAATCTCCTGTAAGCTGTAAGAGACATTTGGTACAACTTCCTATGTTCTGGTAATCTCCTGAAGCTTCATCATAGTTAATCATGCTACTCGTTTTAGTGTAGCACTGTGCAATAGAAATACAATGTAAACCACAAATGAAATAAAAATTTAATAGCCACAAAGTAAATTTAGAAGAAATTAATTTTAATAAAATATTTTATTTATCTCAATATATTTAAAATAGTATATCATACCTTTCACTATTTGATCAATTATTTTACATTTTCACCACTTTATATATTTGAAATCTAATGCACATATATTTTTTTACTTCCAACATATATTAGACTAGACTAGCCATATTTCAAATGTTCAATAGCTGGCTGCATGTGGCTAGTGGTTACTGTATTGTAAAGCTCGAATCTGATGTTATGCCATATTTTTATGTCCAAAGTCATCTAGCTAAGAAGTTGGTAGATGTGACAGTTTTTGCTCAGTGTTTTTTACTGCTTGCCCTTCTCATCACACTGACTTTCCCTAAGTGTAAAATACAAAATTTGTACATCTTGCGTGGGCTAATATTTGCAGGTTGTCTTAGTTGGGGTTGCTATACAGAGATATTGTAGGCTTGCTGTTTTCTTAACAATAGAAATTTACTTCTCACAGTTTTGGATGCTGGAAGTCCAAAATTGGTTAAGGCCCTCTTCTGGGTTTTCCTAACTTTTCATCGTGTCCTCAGATAATGAAATGTTAACCTAACAGTTCTCTGGCATCCTTTTTATAAAGATACTAATCCCATCATGAAGATTCTACCCTCATGACCTAATTTACTCCCATTGGCAACTTTTTCTTAATATCGTTATAGTTGGGGCTAAAATTTCAACATATAAATGTTGGGGAGGGACACAAACATTCAACACATAGCACAAGGTTTGAGAAAATTTGGTTAGTAACTAGCAAAAACAAAAATGTAAAAGTCATGTGTTATAGTTTGGTTCTGGAATGTTCTCTGTAATCTTGTGTGTTAAAAATTTTCTCCTCAGATTGGTGCTAATGGAAAGTGGTGGAAGCTTTAAAAGATGTGTCGTAGTGAGAAGTTTTAGGTCACTGAGAGTGATGTCAAAGGAGATTATGGGACACTGATCTCTTCCTCCCTCTTATGCTTTACAGCAGCCGTGAAACAGTTTGCTTCACCCAATGCTCCCTGCCATGGTGCACTACCTCACCACAGGCCCAAAAGAAATAGACTCAACCATATATGGAGTTAAACTTCTGAAACTGTGAGCCAAAATTAAACTTTCCTCTTTTTAAATGGATTATCTTTGTTTTTAAAATTATTATTACAGTATGGAAAACTGATGAATTGGCCTAAGTAAATCTGAAAATGTTGCAGGAGTGGTTACACAGAGCATTTCCAAATGACATCTCATAGTAGATGGAACAAGAGTTTGCTTCTATCTCACAGAAAGAAGTGTACAGGGCTACGTACATGCCAACTAACTATGGAGAAAACAGGTCTTGCTAAGAACCTGGATATTATAACTCAGGCAGTTTAGATATGAAGGAAACAGAGACTTTGGCAATGAATCAAGCAAGAAGGTAAAGCATTTCACCTCTGTTTGGAGAAACTGAGTTACTTGGCCTTTGAGAGATAACCAAATGATTTATAATGCTCAAGAAATGTGGAAAATTCTGCTATATGTTGGGGTGAAATGAAGGGCATCTAAGTACAGTAGTTAGGAGATGGTAAGAGGAATGAATTTTGGGACAGCTCTCAGTTCTAGACTTCTGGAAGCGTCCATCTGGTGGAGTACAAAGCTAAGCCTGAGGTTTGAAGTCTCCTGAGTACATTTACCTCTAGTGGCGGGGGTGGAGTGTGTTTCTTGACAGAGAGAATTTCTTCTGAGCACCCTGGAGCTCATTTGTCTAAATTCCTCTGTGGAGTATGTAATGTTTCTTCCTCACCTCAATTAATATTCACTACCTTTTAACTCTTCTGGTATTGCCTTTTGGGATTTGCACAGGAGTTTGCATTAGTTTCTATTAGTTGCTCCATTTACTAGTTTGTTTTTACATTCTCTCAACACTGATGATTTTGCCGCAGATAAAAAAAATAAGTATTTAGTTGAAAATTCTGTAATTTGAGGTTAGAATATACTAAGCCATGATAAGATGGTAAAATCTGGGTAGTTTCTGATACAGAAACTAGAGTTAGTAAGTTAAATTGGATGAATAGCAGCACTGGTATAGTTCCAATGTGGGGTTGAGTTGGCAGGGTTGGCTACATGAGCTTGCAAGGACTTGGGCATAATCATTATCCTAGAGAGAATTCAACTTGCCTGAATTCTTTTACTCATGAAATTTTGCTTGCTTGAAATTCTCTTCCTTTTCTCCAGTACTGTTTAAGCAATGTGTGTTTTCTTCAATTATTATTAAGAATTTCCTTCGCAGTTTTTTGCTAAACTGACCTATTGATTCCATGCATGTGTTCATTCTTTTATTAAATATATCACTTGTTGTGCAGATATTATTGGGCACCAAGTGCCAGCACTGGGATAGGTACTGGGGATTTGAAATAGATGAGGACATAGTCTTTATCCTCGGAAGTTCACCACTGATGAGTTCCTCACACATTAACCCATCTGGGTTGGATCACCTTGGATTATCCAGTCATTCCTTAGTGGTCATGTAATTGATGTTGTGTTAAATTTGGTTTTTTTTATTCTTAGCATATTCCCTGAAGTGGCCTGTCATTTCTAAGTAGCTAGACATTTTGCTTAGCAAATTTCTCCTTTCTTCTTTCTTTGGAGCTCATCATAGGGTCTGATATTTTGCACGTAGTAGGCTGTAATACACATTGTTATGGGACTGCTTTTCAGAATGAAAAGCAATTGATTACTACAGCAATTGATTACTACATCTACATGTGATTTCATGGTATTGCAAAGAGAGATTTCACAGAGATTTGAGGGTAGTTGGGGACATTATCAATTTACGTGAAAAGGTCACAGCCACACAGCTTCCGTTGTCAATCTGTAGACTAACCCATCCTCCACTGTTCTTGTATAAATCAGGTACTCATAAGGGAACTATATTCTGAAAGTACTGCAGTGTTTGGTATTGGTTTTTAGAAACAAGAAGATTAAATTAAGGTGATAACTGTATGGCTATCTTTCCTGTGTGTTGCAACTTTTCAAGAAATACAGTCTTGGGGAGTTCCCCTAACTCAGTGCATAAATAGTAACTTTCTTTCAATCTGTCACTGAAGAATGCTGTATTACTCAGGTGAATTTCTGTGACCCTTTACTCTAGAGGAAGCCCAGGGTTAGAATACAGTTTTATAAATAAAACACTGTTTGCTTTGCATCCCGGATCATTTTTTTTTGTCTTTGAAGCTGTCAAATAACAGGAAGCTTGTTGTTTTTCAAGACAAAGGTATTTGCAGAGGAACTGATCAAACTATTATTATTAATAATCTCATTACTAAGGCATTGCAATGCTTTTGTGCATTGGAGGCTACCAAAGAGATTAAAGTTTTATTCTGGAAACTATGGATACACACAGGAACAAGCAGCTCGGAGCACAGTGGGGTCGTTGTTTTCCTGGCGAAGGTACCTTTGTGTTGGAGAGAAGTGCTGCCCTAGTTTTCACAGGAGAACAACCTCTGTGGTAAGGGGTCTTCTAACGGATTGCCCACTGAAGCTCTCCAATGTAGTCATGACGACAGGCAACCATTGTTAATGAGTTTTTTTCCCTTTTTCTGCTCTTTGAAAAAAGGGGTCAAGGAAAGCTCATTAGAATTACAGGCAGAGGGTATGAGCAAATGAGAACAGGTTTTGTCCTTTGCTTTGATGGGAATCAGGAGGAAGAGGGGAGTTGAGATGGGATATAGAGACATGTTCTCCTCTCTCTATATATATATTCATGGGATTCACTCTTAGAACAATGGATTCAGTGTGCCAATTTCCATTCTCACACATGCCCTATGATTTTCCTATCTTGGACCAGGCACTGAAGAGGTTAGAACATTAGGTCAAGGAGGTCAAGGCTGAATTGCTTCTAATAGGGAACATTGAATTTCACAGTCCTCATTCAATTGCAACAGTAGAGTTTCTAGATAAAATACAGGATATCTAATTCAATTTAAATGTTAAGCAGGCAATATGTTTCAGTGTAAGTATGTTTCAAATATTGCATGGGACATCAGTAATACCTCGGTTCACAAACACTTCTGCTCACAACCAATTTGGTTCTTAAACAAAAGCATTTGACAAAATTTTGCTTATGTTCACAAACTGCACATCCGGTGACAAACACAACTGCGGCCACCTTCCTCACACCAACGCAAGTGTGGCCATCTTTCCCCCGAATCATCAAACAAATTAAGTTCATGAACCAAGGTACCACTGTAATTATACTAAAACTTGTTATTTATTGGAAGGTCAAATTGAGACTAGGTGCCTATGTTTTTATTAACTAAATCTGGCAATCCTACATAGAGAAAGATATGAAAAATGGAGGCTTAAAAATACTTTTCTTATCCCCTAACAGCTGGCCATGAATCACCCATTGCTGACCCTTATTCTTGCCATAGATTACCACTGTAGGTAATATAGGTGGAATTCTAGGAAGCTTCTGAGAAAGTGTTGCTGTCCTTTCTGAGTCTCCTCTACCTGCTTCTCTTTCCCACAGCCACTTGATATGGTCATAAGATTGACCTGGGAAGGTATCAGTCTGAGAAAATATCCTTGGTTGGTTCCACAAATCTGTTTCAGTGTGGAGAGTGGATGAAGGCAGCAACATCGGCCAGGGTGATGGGACGATATGGACCCTGAAGCTGGGGAGACTGGGATGGTTGGGATATTCCCCCTAAGTCAGGGGCAGTGTGAGATACTGGCCCAAGGATGCAGCCCAAGGAGACCTTGGATTGACCTAAATGAGATAAACTTGCCTTTCTTTCCCTTTTCTCTCATGTAGTCACCCTCCTTCATGTCTATTTATCTACTTGCATTTTTCCTGCCCTCATCCTTTCCTGAATATCTGAATAAGTGTACCATGTGTTTAAGATTCTGGTTTGGCATTGAATTTTAGTAACAGGAGGATTAAATTATGGTGATAGCTATATGGATGTCTTTCCTGTGTGTTTCAAGTGTTCAAGAAGTATGATCTTTGGGTGGCTCCCCTAACTAAGTGTTCACATTAGCACTATGGGTATTTGAGAGTTTGAGGAGTCCTGTGAGATCATGCTATGAAAGAACCCTGCAAACAGGTCTCTCGAAGTGCTCCTGGGATGGGACAGGGATGGAGTGGGACATGAGTTTGCTTTCTTTGTTTTGAACCACACATTAATATTAATCTAAGCGTTAGGAAATTAAGCATGAAACCAAAAAACTGACATTTGGATACCACTTCAAAGTGTATAAGCAACTTTCAGGGTAATATTTTATTTAATTATAGCAATTTAGGAATTGATATAACCCTTGGAGGCTCTGTGATATGGCCAAGCCCACTGACTCATGAGAGACCCAGCTGTGTTTTAAGTTCGGGCCAATATCTTTTTTCCTCTGCAGGGAAGAAGGCAGAGATCACAGAGGTGTGTGCAGTATTGGAGAGATGCAAATGGAGCCTGAAGCCCATGGCCAGGAGAGCTGGGTGAGAGTGAAAGCATCCTATTCCTCACTCCCATGAAGTCTTGAGTTCTTGGCTAGATCATAGAGGTGCAGGGGCAGTGGAAGTCAGATGGGCTGCGGAAGAGGTAAACTGCTCACCATAGGACCTCCTCAGTTGAGTCTAAGGTAACACCTGAGCCTCAGGGAGCAAGCTTTGGGTCATTTGGGACCCTTCATTTGTTGGGGTTCTTTCCCTTCCCTACATAGAGCACCCAGAAATAAGTACCACATAGTGCAGAGTCCTGTGTAGATTTCTAGGAACCAAAACCTAGCTGATCTTTTCTTCAGAGTGCCGGTTTTGAGGGAACTTGGTTTAGAGGCAGACACCATGAGTCACAGGTCAGAAGTAACCTGGACAGTGAGAACCGAAGAGAGAGCTTCATGTAGCTTTGGGGGAGAGCTACAGTCACTAAAGCAAGTGCTGCCATTTTCTCAGGAAAGCAGGATTCAGTAAAATGAGAGAGAATACTTAGAAGTGCTTCTAGGCAAAGGACCAAAGGATTCTTTTCTTTCCTGGAACACCTCTGAACTCTCTCAACCACAAGGAGTGTATCAGTACCATCTCTTTCAAGGAAGTAACTACTTGGAAACCAGATTTGGGGCTTGATAAAGCACATTTGAGCAAATATTTGGCAGGGAATAATCTGGATCTAAGGGCAGGTTACAGAGTAGGGCTCAGTGACAGGTGTGGATGTGACTCAGGTACTCAGGTTCCTGACCCTCCTGGGTTGGGTCATGTGTTCTCTGGCTCCTTCCTCTTTCCCCACAAACTGGCATTGGGAAATCCCTACTGGGCACTATAAGAAGCCCCTGGGCTCTGTGCAGAAGCAAGTGGATCCAGCTAAGAGGACAAGATGACTCAAGGACTTAGCTTCTTACTAGCCCTTCTGTTCCTCCTTGGTCCAAGTTCTGGGACTGTGGAGGTCCACTCCGGCTCTTCCTGGCTTCCAACTTCAGCTCCACTTGAAGTTCTGAACTTAACTCCCTGGGAAGCGACTTCAGTAGCCCCACCTTGGGCAGGAGATGGTGCTGTGTCCCAGGTGAGGAGTCCCCAGAAACCTAGTAAACTACTTTCATTTCCTTCCTCTTGCTTTTTGGGGACTTGAATACAATTTCATGGATGGCTGGAACTGGGCACTCTAAAAGATTTATGATGCTCTCTGTTCATTGCAGGTGCCCTGGAAATGAATTAAAATCTGTGCGAAATAATTAAATTGTTAGCAAGAGTGACAACATCCCAATTCTCTAGCTGGAAGCTTTGGAGAAAGAATCTATGATTGGTTGTCTCAAATTGGGTTGCACATTAGGATCAGTGGCCAGGTAGATTCTAAAAACCCATATGCCTAGGTCCTACTCATAGATCATATGTTTAAAAATTACATATATTTAAAAAGCTTTCCCCAGGCGATTGTAATATGCGGTATGAGATGGAAACTATTTAGGAAAGGACACTGCAACCTAAAGCTCCAGGAAAGTTTGTCCAATTGATTTGTTGCCTAGATTTATGCCCCTTCCCCCCATGTGAATGACAGACCTGCAGGGAGTGACAACCTTAGTCTTGCAGTGGGAGTCCTGGAAGTTTTTCTGCTTCTAGCTTGTAAGGAAGATGGGTAATAGAAATAAGGCAGAAGAATTGTTGGAAAGTGCCACTCATGTGGACCTTTCCTGAGAGAATGTTAACTCTTTATAATCTTCCTTTCAGGAAAATGGGCCATTTCAATGGATAGACAACTGCAGTAACAAGCCAAACCAACAAAAATCATGCATTATGAAGGATTGGTCTAGTTGGGGTCCCTATGTAGGATCCATAGTGAGCCCAGTTCCTTGGGTGATGAATCTTCTTTAAAGAAATGGGAATATGCAAGGAGGGGTGAGAAATGAGAAGATAAGAAACAAGTACCCATTCTGGGTTAGACTTGCTGCCATGTAACTTGGGGAAGAGGATCTCAACTCCATCAAAGCTCTCCCCTCTGCGCTTCTAGGCTCTTCCAAAAATATCAGGCAGCTCCGTATCCACATATGCATGTCTGAATGGAAAGGCAAATGGGAGAAGGGGAAAAAGAGGCTTTTTTTTTGCTTGCTTTCATTTGTACTACCAGGAATATGTAGACAATAAAAGCGTGGCAATTAGCAAACCATTTGGATAGGACATAGCTAGAAACCACAAGGATAATATTTACTGTGTGCCTAATGTTGGGGCTAGGTTAAGTACATAATATATATTGTTTAAATTTAAGAGGTGAGTAAATTAATGGTCCTATTTTGTTTATTTTTGTTCTTCTCCAGTTTTGTTCCTTTATTCTTTTTTGGCTCTTTTTTTTTATTGGTTATATGATTAGTGGGTTTCATTTAGGCAAATTTACTCACGCACATAACAAACTATGAACATTCCCCCCCTCATCAACCATTTTCTCTCCCCATTTCTTAGAGATAATTAATGCATATAATACATTTTGATCATACCCATTCCCCTATTATTGGGTCTCACTGACTCCTTCTCTTCTATTTGCTTTTTCTTATCAAATAATAGCTTCCTTTCCACTTTCTTGCCACCTTTTATTACAATCCACGTATTAGGGAGAATGTACCATATTTGTACTTCTGAGTGGCTTATTTCACTCAGTATGATGATCTCCAGATCTACCCATTTTCCTGAAAATGACAAAATTTTGTTCTTTGTGTGTGTATTGTACTGCATTATGTATGAATGGTTCCACTTTAGAGATATTAAAAGTAATGCTTAGTGAGGTGAAGTCATTTGTCGAAGTTACAAAGTTAGCAAGTTATGTAGTTCAGCATATAGGTCTGCTTATGCTAATTTAGTTATTTCACCCAGGTTTTAACTCATTTCTGGGTTGTGCATAATAAATACACTTTCTATATGTAATTTTCTACTTCTATTTCCATGGAGTAGAGATGTATATCAAACAGGAGAAAGTTTTGGGAATCATAAATATGTACAAGGATTCTTTGCAGTCAAAAGTCAGGTACATAATTTTGTTTCATAATACTGAACAATTTCTAAGGATAATTAGTACTTCTTAACATTTTTTATAGTAAAAATAATAAAAATTTGTTGTGGTGCTTCATCACTATCTAGGCTTGGATGAAATCAACAATTAAAATAATAAAATAAAGTATAGGTTAAGAAATACAGAAATTCCAGATGCCTGTTGTCTGATAAGAAGACAAATATTTAAAAGGAGGTAAGGAATGGTAGCTAAATTGTATTTAGAGATTTCCTTCATAGTTTACTTATCTCCCTCTGGTGAGCCAGTATCACAACTCCAACCCCTCCTTTTCTTTTAATAGTGGACTAGGTGTCCATTCCACTATCCCACTATAAAACTAATTTTCTGAGTCTGGCTGTCAGCTTGATGAGGTCTTTGGAAAGTGGTGGAAAGCTCTTTTGAAACTGTCATTGAGCAAGTTTGAAATGTATCATTTTGTGTACTTGAAAATGTTGAGTACCATTGTTTTATGCCTTGAATCTTTGTGGGCACTTAGACCTGGCTGCTAATTAGAGCCAGTTGCAACCTTTAATTACAAATTTGAGTTGTACCTTCGACTGTAGGGCTCAGAGCACTCTACCTGCCTTCAGAGAAATGGCCCTTCCAGTCCTCATTTCACAGACTGGGAAAAGATTCAGTGCTCTGCTCCACACGGTAACTGAATCTGTACAAACCAAGACTCATGTGATTTCATTGCCAGCCTATGGAACTGGTTGAAAATAAAGGAAAAAAATGATACCCCATCCCTCAAAGGCTTTCATAACGACAACAGGCTTAATTCCTAGGCAGGATTCGGTTTTAATTGTCTAATGCAAGAATCTGGTACATTGGAGACATTGGTAAATACTGATTGATCAAAGGCTGAGTGGGTGCCTAGCTGTCTACAGTGTTTTGTGGAACATGCAGGGTCCTATTGCCTTCCACAAGGGGGATCATATATCCTTCCAAAGGCCAAGGAGATGAGCACTTGTCTTTGTCTCCCATTCCCCATGTTACACTCACATAGAGTTTAAACATTCACCACAGAGACAGACTCATCACCATTAGCTTCATTGTCTTTGAATTCAAGGAGCAGAAATATCTCTAATGGGAGGCACTGATCAAACTTATGGGCCATTTTGATGTCAGCTGAGCACACTGGGCTGATGATAAGCGGGATGGAAGCAGGGAGTCCACAACGCTGGGGCAGAGATGTTCAATAGAAATTCGTGGAATGGCTGTCAGCAGGGCTCATAATTATTTGCCTGTCTTTCAGGTGAACTTCAGGACGAAAAGTTGTTAACTAGTGGTTCCTTCTTGATTGTCTAGAGACTGCTTGATGATATCCACTGTTTCCTGAGTTGACAGAGCTTTTCAGAGAGCTCTAAGAATGGTCTAACCCTGTCTTGTGCAGCTAATTAACCTCTCCTTGTCAACTGCAATGCAAGATTTCTTCTTCTTCTTTCTTTTTTTGCTAGACAGTTATTATAATAAGCTATTTCTTCAAAAGATTATGATATGTGAGCCCTTCCTGTAAAGTACTGGCCATGCTTCACCTAGAATCTATCCTTAGAGGGAAATAGAGATGGGTCCAAGAAAACTCGGTCTCTCTGACAGGCTGCTGGTGTTTGTTGTCTGGTCCTTATTCATCCTGGCAAAGACTTTCCCCTATCCACCTAACCCACATACACCCTATGTTCAGCACAAACCTATCTGTTCCTCCTCCTTGCTGTCTTATTCTACAGGTGTGGGGATGCGATTAGAAAAGAAAATTGAGGTCAGTGTGAAGAAGTTACCTGGAAGTAAGGTTTCAGGTATACATATTTTGTTTTCTTTTTACTCATCCTAAAGAAGCTTAGGTTAAACTAAGAACAAAAACAAACAAACAAAAACTTCATTGCAAAAGTCTTGATTGGTCCAGAGATCACCCATGGCTAGGGCTCTTGATTACAGAAACATCTGGGCTCAGCTTGTTTGCAAGTCTTGGAGACTGGTGGACACACAGAATACAACCTCAGCTGCAGCCAGACGGCTTGAACTTTTGAAAGGCGTGGCCTGAGTCTCTCCAGTTCTAAAAAAATCACTTTTCTCTCCATAGCTTCATAGGGGCCCTTAGGCTGCTGCTCCACAGGTGAGCTTTGGGCTAGCCTTCAGATGAGATCATTAAAAGGGACAGCCATTCAGCTGCCAAGACTTACTCTTTAAGGCAATAGTAGTAATAAAAAAAATGTTAATTGTGCCAGGATCCCCCTGGGGTAGTTCAAAGGGGAGAAAAGTAAAACAGAATCTTTCAAACCTGTCATTTTAAAATATGCAGCAGCACTAAAGTGTGAGCCTGAATATCTTAAAGAAACATCAAATATTTTGAAATGACTTCTCTGCAAGTGATAAGCTAGAGAACTTTTTACTTACAAAAATATTGCACAAAACCTCCAAACTCATACACTGCTTGATTTTTTAGTAAACGACTGCACTGTTTCCATTTTGAAGAATGTTAATGACACAATTTCCCATCCGAGGAGAAGATAAGAATTTACATTACATATTTTCACCATAGCCCACGATCTAGATGGTTTTCTCCTTCTGGGAGGACCTGGTTTGAGGTTAGGGTAAAGGTGGGGGAAAGAAAATGACTAATAGTAGGAAAGAGGAAGTGACAGGCACTGATCACCTACTATGCGCTGGGACTTGGTGAGTGCTGAGAATGAATCCTGTGATAGGGCATCTTTGTTTCACAGAGGCAGAAACTGAGACTTAAGGGAGTATCACATGGAGTAAATGGTAGAATTGATATGCAAATTTAGAACTCTCATCCTTTCTCTAGTTTCCTTTCTTTGCATAGAGACCCTAAAGGTTTCCCTTAAGACTTCTCAGGAGTGGAGAATCTTCCTTTTGGTAACAGCTGCTGACTAGAGACTTAGTCCAACTGGTCAAGATGCAGCTAAACTCTGTATAGTTACCAGCTCCTGAAAACAATGGCTTTACCTTGTTCCTATTCATTTGTGATTTGGGCCTTACTTCCTTGCCTGCAAGCACCCCTTTGACAAGCCAATTCCTGTCACTCTTGTTGCCAAAAGGGCTCACTTTCCAGCTTATTACTGATGCTCACCTTATTATTTACAGTCATTTTCTAATTTCACCGGCTCTGTGGATGACCGTGGGATCTGCCAGTGCTCCGTCTCCCTGCCAGACACCACCTTTCCCGTGGCCAGAGTAGAACACTTGGAATTCACAGCTCGTGTCCTTTCCCAGAAGTTCAAGACAGAGCTCTCTAAAGTAAGTGTTTTCAAAAAATGTTCTGATAGTAACACACCAACAAGTAACACAAAACAGGCCCTTATTCAGGACACAACAAACATTGTGTTCTTTACTGTGTCAAAGATGGCATTTTGTATGCCATGGTGGTGGCAGTGTTTATTCTACAGCATATGTCCGTGTTCCTCACAGCAAGGAACAATGGGAGCTCAGAAGAAAGCCGGATGAGATTATTTACACCAGGGATGCACTCATTCCAGACTTGGGGCCCTCACACAGTCGGAAAGGGGGTGCGAGTTCCCCGTGCAAACCTCAGTCCTGCTATTTTTATTGCATTTTGTTATTTCTTCTTTCCTTTGGTTTTCCTTTAGATTGTTCCTCCAGCTTTTGCTGCCTTTTCTTTCCCCTCCTCCATCCTCTTTTCCCCTCCTCCCTCCCTTATCTCACCTTTTCTTCTATTCCTAATCCATTCCTGTTTCCTTTGGTTTCTTATTCCCTTTGCCTCAGTCTGTTGTCTTATACATCCCTTTTAATTTTTCTTTACCTTTATTTCTCAATTCTTTCTTTCCTTCTTTTTTCTTTTTTGACTCCTTTGGTTATCTCAGTTTTATATGGTCCCTTCTCCTCCTCCTTCTTCTCTTTACCCACTCCCCCCCCATTATCTTCTCTGTCCTTCCCTTCCATCCTTCATATATATATAGTTAGTTTCAAATTGTTTAATTTCTTCCTTTTCTCTTCCTCTCTTTCTTGGTAGTTCTATTCTTTCAGAAGTAGTATTTCATTAGGTGTCCCACATTAGAAGAACATTAAAGGTTTTCTCTGGGACTTTCAATCAAGCCTTGGTTAAAACCCTAATTGAAACCCTCTGCTTACTGCTTTTCTCCAGCCAAGAGAAGTTATCCTAAAGAGTTTCTTTTTCTGAGTTAGCAATAGCAACAGGATTTAGCATCCCAGTTTTGACCCATTTCAGTTTTTTAGCCAAGTTACAAATCAATTAGAAAGCCTCCCATTTTCTATACAGGTGAAGTTCAAGCCACAGCCTAATCACATTATGCATTATTTAACACAATTTCATTAATTTACAAGGAGCTCTGTCTTTACTGCAAGATTCAAAATAAGTTTTCCTGAGAAATTTAAGGTTAACCATCTCAACATCCAACATCGTTATCTTTTCAAATGAAAGTTATGGTGTGGCTTATACCCACTTTCAACCTGAATTGGTAGATAAATAGTCTATATTTAAATGAGCATCCAGGAAAATGTATTTGACTACTCCAGGAACCTAGCTTCTTAAGAAATAAAATGTCCTTGAATTAATCAGCAGAAAAGGCACAGCACTAAATTATAAATTCTAACCATTAATATTCATAGCCTTATTCCAGCATAATCAAGTACAGATAAGAAGTTATGCATAAAAACATAACAAGTAGAGGAAAATCCTAGGTGAAGATCTTTTCATTGGAGTCATTTACTTTGAAATAGTGGAAGCCACTGATTTGCATGTAGTCTTTGCTGCTATGTGTGTGAAGGGCAGTTTGGAACCTCATGCTGCTCCAGGGAGAGTTTGTGAATATGGGACATTTAATTCCAATCCTGTGGGAAGGTGGCATTGGTTTTGCTAATAATTGGCAGAGAAGGGCAGAGTAGATGGGAAAATTTTTAGTTCTCAAAGTTTCAGCAGTGGGTCTCTCCCCCCACCCGAATTTGTGATTGAGACCTAAAAGAATTTAACTGTCAACTGGGATTTACATAACTGAATCAGTATGACAAGTCATAATAACAATGATAACAATAGCGACTTTGATTTGTGTTTTCCAAATGTTTCCAGATCTTTTTTCCTCTAAAGCAAGCTAAGGCAGAGAGGCAAGGTACCCTCCCTCCCTTAGGTTTCACAAAGGTAAAGGGGCTTTCCTAAGGTCATTCTTCTCTTGGCTGGTCAAGCCAGATCAAGAATTTGAGTACTGGGAATCATCCCTGCTCTCTTTCCTCTTGACTGGGCTGTTACATTCCTTCAGTGCAGACCCAAGAAGAGATGCAGTAGGTCACTATTGCCTTCCAACTCAAAGTTATCTCTTTAGCTGAGGGCAGGTGAATTATTGTAGCTGTCCCAGATTGCCTTGGAAATCACCATTTATCGAGGGCTTGGGGGAATGCCCATTTTGGGCAGGTCAATAGAAAAGGATTTTGACTGCCTTACATTGATTCATTATCTGTCAGTACACAGAGAAGACAGGGTGCTGCCTCTACATAAGATGCTGAAAGCCTTTTTCTGTTGTTTATGACATGTCTTTTTGTGGCTGTGCTAGGAAGGGGACATGATGAAGGGCAGCTCAGGATTTTTTCTTTCTCTAGAGGCTTATGGTCTTTGGGGCAAGTTATTTAATATGACACATTTGCTAATAGATCCTCATGCATGAGAAGGCTGAAGCAGCCTGGGAGACATTTAGGCAACTCATAAACAAACAACACTGATTGAGCAATGTTTTGTGCAGTGAAATATACTAAATCAAAAGGTCACATTAGAAAACACTGAAATCTCTGCTTCTCTATTAATTTCTATAATTTACAGTACATTCATTAGCTAGGCACTTAATATACATTATCTCTAGCCTTTATAACATTGATACCATTATTAACAATTTAGGAAGAAAACTAAAGGTTAGAAAAATTAAGTGATTTTTCACTAAGAACTGAAGTCAGGAGGGGCAAAGGAAGGAAG
>RJWT010021873.1:0-17423 GCA_004365215.1 Cuniculus paca
CAGCTATAGGACTTAACATTTGCCCTGCTGGATTTTGGACTTACTTTGGTTCCAATGCTTTGTACTCCCCTGTTTGTAACTTTTGGAATGGTAATGTCTATCTTGTGCCATTGCATGTTGAAAATGTTTAACTTTGTTTTCATTTGTACCAAGGCTGGCAGCTAAGAGTTTGCCTTAGATCTTGGAGGAGACTCGGGACTTGGACTTTTCAGCAATGCTAAAACTGTTACGACTCTGGCAACTCTTGGAGATGAACTGAATGTCCTTTGTATAAGGGATGTACATGAGTCTTCGGGGGACCAAGGATGGAATGTTATGGTTTGTATATAGATGGCCCCCCACAAGCCTCATGTAATGATGGAAGTGGCTGAATCTAGCATTTATGATTGATTCGTTGTGGAGCACTGGGATTGGTGGTGTGAGTCCTGCACCCCTCCAGGGGTGAAACTGACATACAATGTAAGGTCAGAATGGGGACATGTTTTCCTCTTTGGCGTGGTTTGCTCTTGCCACTTGCAGCCACCATGAATGGCTGCCCCTCAGCCATGCCACCCTGCCTTGGAGCCAGCTGATTATGGACTGAAATCCACAGAAACTATAAGCTAAATAAATCTTTCCTTACTTCACTTTGGGTGTCAGGTGTTTTGTCTCAACAACAAAAGAAAAGTAACCAAGACAAAGACAGACCTATGGACCAGAGACAAGGTACCCACGTTGTCTCAGCCTAGGTCAGATAATGGACAAATCAACAAGCCTCAGACATGTGGACAAGCCCACTATCTAGCAAAACTCCAGCAGACTCAAACACATGAACAATAAATACTTACGGATACATGCTCTCTTAGGTTTTGTGGTTGATACATGGCATTACTGTGGCGATGGATAACTGATATAGTCTGTCAGCAATGTGACATTAATGAGCATATTCCATTGTCAGGCTCCAAGTTAGATATTAAAATTTTCACTGATGCAGAGATTAAGTAAGTTGCCTAAAGCCAACCTGGCTGAATTTGATTCCAACATGGAGTGTGGCTGGAAAGAAGTTTGTGACCCTGACTTGAGGCTCTGAGACAGAGTACCTTTTGCCTAGACCAGAAGTGACCCTGAACAGAGCCAGGAAGACATGGACAATAACCAAGAAACTACCCTAAAGCTGATCCCATTATAGTTTGAATGCTGGGTATAATGCAACATCTTTCTCCACCCTTCCAAAGGAACCATCAGTGACCACCTGGAACTCTTTTATTCGTGGTTTCACAATGTAACTGGCTGAGCTGCCTTTGGATTTGGCAGATACCATGAATTTAAAGAGCTAAGAGTATTTAACAGATGTAGATAATTCTACAGAACCCAAGTAGCTCATAGATACCATGTAACATGATGACAGTTATCAGAACGTCCAGCACATAGTACATACGTGATCTGTGGATATTGGTCCCCTCCCTTGTAAGACCTTATCTCATATTTAAGGAATCATATCAACAAGCCTTTTTATTTCTGTAAATTGTAGCTCTTGGGGCCTGACAGATCCAAAGATTTTGTTGGTTCAGTGTATATGCTACGAGTCTACTGTGTGCTAAATGTCAAGATTATAAACACCAAGAGCTGACCTTCAGAAATGTACAGTCTAGTTGGAAGTGTCCTCAGAACCAGATTTAATTGTTGGTCTAAGATAACATCAACATAGTGCCAAATGAGCTATGACAAGTATCAAATTTGGGCAAAAAGTAATGAAAATGTCAAATTTATATGATGTTAAAAGGTGATTTTGTTCATTTAATCTCTGTAAAAGATACAGTGATTGACTTTCCATTTTATAAACAAAAGATACTATTTTCATTTCATGTATTATTAAAATATGTTGTTAATTTTCAAGTTTAGTACATAAAGCTGAAATCTATATTAATTTTGATACATACTTGCATTTACTTAAGCCCACAGAGCCATAAAAATACCATTGTACAGTTGAAAGTGTAAGCTTCATACTAAAATAAAAGCTAAGTTTATTCATTTAAACTCTGTTACAAACATTACAAATTATTTTAGTGCCCATGAGGCTAAATTCCTTTAGATGTAAAGGATCTTCTTCCAGCATACTGTAGTCTCCAATGCCACATTTTGAGGAAAAATTGGCAGAAAGTTCAAGGAAAACAGTAAGGCAAAGTCTAGAGAAAGAGTTGCTATAATAACAAGGTGAATTGCCAAGACCTTAACTTGATAGCCTGTGTGTACCAACCAGCATTTAACAGTGAGAACTAGCTCTAAGATGCCTGTCATCTCATTCCAAGGATAATTCTGAAGCCATTAAAAAACCTACCAACTGTATTCTTGCTTTCAAAGTCTTGTCTTTGAAGAAGCTCTGTCTATTCAGGCATGAGCTCTCAATACATCGCCTACTTTAATCAACCTGAGTATGAGCACACAGGACCAGTTCAGCACCAATGTGACCAGTGCTGTACAACAGGAAGCCAGGTTCTCAGGAAGGAAAGGGAGGAGCTCAGTAGGAATGAAGGCAAAGTACTGAGGAAAGATAGCGAGCACAGGGACAAGAGCAGGCAGAGCAGGCTGAGTGTGAGTCCATCCATCAGCTGGGACACATTCTCCATCAGCAGGAGGGTCTTGAGTGTCCCTCCTCAGGAGGAGTGGAGGACCATGCATAATCAACAATGTGCTGTTTGAGTGACCATTTCACTACAGGGGAATTACAGATTTGGTTGCAGTTATTTTATCTATAAGATGAAAATCTGAAAGTCAAAATTACTTTTGAAAATCCATCCAATTAATCCATCAAGTATAACAATTTTTCTCCCTTGAATCCTGAGGGCTCACTTTGTTCTAGCCATGTTACTTGCTACACATGGGAAACCAACATGCTGATCCTCCTCACTGAGCCCAGCACAGCCATGTTTCCCTCCACCAGTGCAGTTCATGACTCTGAAATAAGTGCCAAATGAAGTAGCTGGCTTATGTTAGGAGCCATGTCATAAAAATAATACATACATTTTAAACTAAAAGCATGTTCAACAAAACAAGAGGTGTGTAATATAAGAGATGCGGGGACTCAGGCCAAATAGGAAAGAATAGATTTACCTTTGTGACAGCAGGTACAATCCAGGCTGGAATTTATACAACTGAATATAGATGAACTAGCTCACACTACTTAAATGACATTCTTCCTCTTTGGAAGGGAGGAATAAAATCTATATGTTTGAATTTGCATAAATTAAGCTGCCATGTAATGCAACTGAACTATGCTTTGTGAGTTAATCTACATCTGAATAAAATGCATTTAGGGTATACTGTAAGTGTAGAGTATACTGTTAAAAATAAAATACATACTGAATATCAAAGATTTTATAAACAAAAATGTAAAATACCACATTAAAATTGTTTATACTGATGACATCTTGAAATTACAGTAGTTTATAATAGTTTAGGTATGTTGATTTAAATTAAACCTTACTAAAATTATTTTCACCTGTTTCTTCTCACTTTGGCTTAATATGACTATTAGAGAATTTAAAATGGTATGTGGCTCCTACAATATTTCTATTGGCTAGCACTAGCCTTGACAAAGGGCTTAGATTTATTTTGGTTTCATCTAAGATTAAAATTTTGAATAGCTAACACCTGTTAAAGCTAATAAATTTACTTGAAAATTGTTCCATTTCTTCAACAATCCTGCCAGATTTACGAATATATTGACTCAAATTATCTTTTGCGTTTAAGCTAATAATCCAGAGAGCCCAATCTGCTTCACCTTACAAATGGCTTTAGAATTGTCAATTCCAGAAGCATTTAAAAACCTATGGTATTTATATATCACATAATCCATTGATCTTCCATTCTGAACTTCCTCTTTTTAGTAGAAATGTTAAATTTCAAACAATTTAATTCGTTTTTCTTCTACATATCACATATATTATTCAAATGTGTAGAAATTACTTTTGGTTCATATTTTATTATGAAAAACTTGAAACACAACTAACATGCATAGAAGGGGAAAAACATAGATGTTAGGCTTTCACTTGCAGAGAAACAAATGGGGTTGAACGATAGCTCCTCAGTGTGCTGTGTCACTGTTTAAATACAAGCTATGCAAGTTATTGCATGCAGCAAGGAGAAGCTAGAAGACAGGCTGGGTGGGACTAATTGCTGATTCCTCCACCCTAAAGAAAGCACCTTACATCTTTATTATTCTAGTTCATGACAGGCACAGAAAGAATTCCTAGATAAAAATGTGCTCCAAATTTAACTATTAAAAAGATAATAAATTGAGAAAATATTAAATAGATGAAACAAGTAATAAGACAACTTTTAACCAAGTCCTGCTGAACCACCTCTATAATCATTCTGCTCTTCACATTTTTCATTAAGATTTTTATAAATGACATGAAATCAGACTTTTGTCTGTCAGCTGGTTGTGGGAATTAAGATGAATTCATAAAAAAAGTTTTCAACTTTTTAAATACAAAATACTATTTTCAGAGAAAGGACACAATTGGAGGTCACTGGTAGGAAAAAAGTAGGTTCTACTTTTAAAGACGTACAGGTGGCAGTTGAGTCAGCTATACCAGTAGGATGAAGGTGGGTCAAGTCCTCTCATCTCGACATGGCCTTTCCCACAAGGTGCCCTGTCACTCTAGACTTCCTCATTATAGCAGATACAAACTGTCCTCCTCGAGGCCCTTCCAATCTGATTCATTTTTACACTCCTGCCTTTAATGCCTAGCATCTTACATCCCCTTGCCCTTGGCCCTTGTATTAGTTAGGATTCACTAGAGGAATGGCCACCTGCAGAATCAGGCAGAAGAATGCAAAAGGTCTGTGTGCATGCCAGAGAGTCAGAAGATCCAGTCAAAAGTCAAAGGCCTGGAGATCACTGCAGAGTCCAGTGTAAGTCTGTATGGGGAAGCCAAGGAATCTGTATTAAAAGGCTGAAGAGTCTGTACTGGAAGCCCTGGAAACAGTCATCCAAGGCAACAGCAATAACTATAGCTCCTCTGAAGAAGCAGAAGTGAGATGTCCTTTCCCTTTTTATTCCATTGAGTCAATAAGCCTATTGGTTCGTGCCATCCACACCCAGACTGGGTCCTCCTTTTTTAGTAAGTCCATCATCCATACCCACAACTGTGTTAAACCAATCAGCTAGGTGTTTCTTATCCAATGTGACACCACAACTACCACAGCCCTTAACTTGTGACTTGTGGATGTGACTGCCATGCCGGGAACAGCCCTGAAACTGAAGTTGAATGTTTCTATGTGTGACCAGCCTGAAGCTCCCTTCTATAGGACACAGATCAGCCAATTGCTTGCTTCCTTTCTTTCCCTGACCTACTAATTCCCAGCTATCTCACTATTTTCCCCCTGAAGCACATCCAAAATATGTCACCAGGCACACAAACTATGGCATGGTTCAATTCTGGAAAAGCTTAGCTATTCATCAACCCAGATCTTTCCTTCTCTCTCACTTCTCACCTCACTCATCCCACAGCAGAGTCTGAAATATTTTTTTTTCTACTGATCTTCTCCTCACCCTAAACTCAAAGTTAACATTGATCCACTACCATCCCCAAACACAAGCTACACCAGTCTCATCTGCTGACCTTTATGCCTACTGTCACTGCCATATAGAATTCTTTGAGCTCCATCTCTGCAAAAGGGCTTACCTCAGATCCCCTAGGCCACTGCTCAGGTCACTGTTCTCATGGTCCTGCAGAAGCTCAACTCTTGAAGGCACCCTGCCTGTCTTCATATCCTGCCTCTGGTGACCTAAGACAAGTTGTTTAATCTCCCTTTCAACCAGTTTCCACATCTGTAAAATGGACCTGAAGTCAAACATACTTTTGAGGATTCTTAAGCAAAAGAAACAAGATCATCTATATGCAAAAGCACTTACAGATGACTGGCTCATAATAAATATTAGCTGTGTTTTTATCTGGTGATTATTTCTGTTTTCCTTGTCAGTTCCTCAAGGGCAAAAGTCATATCATATTCATGTGATAAATGCATGTCGAACAAACAAACCCTATCAAACAGCACCTCTCTTGGGAAAAATAACAGTTGAAATTACTAGTGCTGAGTCCCTTTCTATAATTTGCATAATACCTTCATGAATTTTTCCATGACTCCTCATAGCCTGTACTATTATTTACTTAGATTTCTTTACATGAACTTTATAGTAGTTATTTTTAAATCCAGCTGTATGTTAATTAACAGACTATGTCCAATCATAGGTTTAACATGTTATTTTCCCTAATAGTCATCAAAATAAATATATAACCCTAAAATAAAATTATCTGTATGTTCTCCAAAAGATTTCCTGTACCCCATTGGAAGCCCTACCTCGGAAATTAGTGATTTGTCAGTAGATATCCAAGAATGTAAATAGAGTTTGGGCAAATATCAGGGCAGCAATAAATCCTTTCACAAGATCTGGCAATGAAAAGAACTCTGTTCTTTTTTGGGTTTTTTTTTTTTTAAGAGTTCTGTTCTGATCTGATATGAACTCATTCTATGATCTTTATCACTTAGATGCTATTAGCCAACTTCTCAGGCACAGAAGACATTACATATTCAGCCCTATGCAGCAAAGGAGGGCTCCCTGCCCTGCAAGAAACCAGGACCCCAGGCAATTAAAGTAAATTAAAGCACATGTTAATGGGCCGATGGGCTCAGGAGGGGCTCCTTAGAGCCGAAGTCCACACGTCCTCTTGCCTTGTCTGAACATGCTTCCTGTAAGAGGTGAGTCTGAATCCGAAGCAAGAAAGAATTTAACAGATGGAGCAGGGAAGCTGGTATCTCAGAGATGCAGGGAGGAGAGTAAGAAGAGAGAGACTCATCCCCACCTTGCCTTTAATTTTAAGGATGCTTCTTATTGTTATCCATCCTAAGTGAACAAACTAGTGTCCTGGGAGAAGTTCCAGGAAGGTTTCCTCTGGGGTTTTCTTCCCACTACTGCTCCACTCCCTGAGCTGTAAGGCATGGAGTTGAATTACCATAAAATACAGTCAGCTAAATCTCTGTGAAAGAAATTTTAGGACCTAGGAGTTAAGAGGTAAGACTAAGATGAGTAACTGAAAACATGCAGTTACCTTATAGAAAGGCAGGACAGCTGAGTGATTTGTGTCCCAAAGAATTAGCAACCAGGTGCCCAGGGTTGGGAGAGGACAGGGAGCAGAAGGAATCAGCCTGAGGGAGGGAGGCAGTGTATGTCCCTGCCTCTTACCTTATTGTCCTGATACCAGCACTCTATGAGTTTAGCAGAACTTCAAGCCCTAGGCCCCACCCCAGACCCACTGAATAAGAATTTCATTCCTATGTGCATTACAGTTTGGTGTGGTCTTATCGGTCTCTCTGCCACTTTCTGTGGTTACGAACACATAGTGGGCTCCTGGTTCCTCTTCTCTCAGGCAGCCTTCAGTGGCAACTGTCAATACCATTCAGTAAGGGACGGTCAGATCCCCCTATGCTTGCCATTCCTCTCACTGGCCCTTGCTCATTGCCTCTGTTACCATCCCAGCCAACATTATTTTTATTGCCAGCATCTTTCTTATCTTTTGGCCATTCCTCATACTGTGTTTTCTACCTAGAACACTCCAGCTGATCAATGCCAACTCTTCTACCAATCTTGGCTTACACATCATTGTCCCCTGTAACTTGCTAAGAGAGGTCTTCCCTTCCCTCATTCCTTCTTGTGTCTTACAGTCCTTTTCTTTCATAGCAATCACTACAATTTTTAATTATAAGTTAACTGTCTCTACCACTAGATTGTTCAAGGTAGAACCACGTTTGTCCACTCAGCACCACAGAAAGCCTGAAACAAAATAAGTGCTCGATAATACTGTTTGAACAAATGAATAATTGAAACCAGTTTCTTTACTACAAACCTCTCAGATACTAATGAGTATCATCAATCTCCAAGAGAATAATAAAGTATTCAATGTTTCTCAAAGTAATTTGTCTCGTCAAAGAAAACTTATTAATATTCTGGGGAGCAGGATTTTATAGAACATAGTCTGAAAAATCTTGGGGTAAGTAAAGGTGAGAGAGGAGAGTGTTCCTAGAAGTCAGAGTGTCTCAAAAGTCCAGGGAAGATAAAAAATGTCAGTACTTTTTTGTAGCAATCCTCAAGAGAGACACATCATAAAAGATAACACTATATTCTCATAATTGTATAAATCTTCCAAACTTCGGCATGAAGATTCATCCCTCAGTGAAAACAACCAGATGAACATTACAGACTTCAATGGAGGAGTAAGAGAATGAGAATCCCCAGCTACCACCACTATAAAACAGAATATAACAGTCATTCAGAAACTAATTTCCTAAGTTATCTTTCTCAGTGATCACAGCATAATACATATATAATTGAATTACCACCATATCAGTCATTAAAAGGTAGAAATAAACTATCTTTGGGGAGACCACAGAGTAAAAGTCTTCTAGTTGCTATTGAGGAGTAAAACAAGCCATCTCAAAATGCAGTGGCTTAAAACAGCAACAATCACTTATTTGGTTTCCATATCTCAAGTTTATGCATTACCTGAAGAGGGCTGGTGTTGGTTACTTTTCTCTTGTTGCTGAGACAAAATACTCAACACCCAAAGTTAAGGGAGAAAAGGTTTATTTAGCTCACAGTTTGTGAAGGTTTCAGTCCATACTTGCCTGACTTCAAGGGAGAGTGGCACATGGCAGAGGGCAACAGTTCATGGTGGCAGAAGACAGCAAAAGCAACAAGAGCAAAAAGGGAGGAGCATGAAAGAAGACTCTTTCTGTTCTTTATATTGTATGTAGGACTTACGATGCTTACTTACGATGCTGTACCACTCACACCCATAATTCCTGCATTGGACCATGAATCAATCACAAACTGTAGAAGCCCACCCCCATGACTGCATGAGGCTTTGGGGGGACATCTAGACAGAGACCATAATAGGGCTCATTCCTGCTCTGTGTGTGTTTGGCCTGAGCAGCCCCACTGTGACCTGGAGCATCGTTCTCAGAAAACTTACTTAGAAGATCAGCAACTGGAGTTGTGCTGGAGCTCTGCCAGGGCTGGGGGTCAGGGCCTCAGTTTCTCTCCACATGAGCCTCTCCCAGGGTGGCTTGGTCTCTCCTATAGCATGGTGGCTGGGATCCAAGTGTGAGCATTCCAAGAGAACCAGGAGCTGCATGCCTTAGCTAATCTAGCCTCAGAAGTCACAAAGCATCTCTCCTACTGTCATCTATTCATGGAAGGGGTTACAAATCTACCCAGAATCAAAGGGAAGAGAATTAAACTTCATTTATTCCTGGGGAATCAGCAGCATTGTAGAAGAGCATAGAGAAACATTGCCCGAGTCATCTTTGAGAAATATAATCTGCCGTAGAAGATAAGTTATAAAGGAGTAATTTCTCCTAAAAAGACAAAACTGATTAGAAACGTCTCTCTAGATCTTTATTAAAGAGAGAAAGAAAATAGATGTTAATGTGTGTCAAGGTAAGGTAGATAATTTGCTTCCCAAAATATGGAGATTTGACCCTGGAAAATACACAGAGGTCCATAGAGAACACTGAAACCACATCTCACCAGCAAGCTGTAGAATAGGGAAAGATTAAACAGTAACTGTGTCAGAAAACATAAAATAGGTCAAGGTGCTTTCAAGAACTTACTAAAACAAACACAAAACCAATCTTGGCACCAACAAAAATCCATAAAGCTGGTGATTTGAAGACACAGGTTTTCAAATAAGTCCCTGAATTTCAGGGAAAATCCCAGTTTCAGATATCTTGTCATCATGACAATCCTGAAGTGAGCTTTGAAAGAGAAGTAAGATCTAAATATTCTGCCAAGCAAGACAACTACTCAATAGCCATGAGGAATAGAAAATAAAGCAACGTAATAAAGATTTTTTTTTGCTTCTTTTGCTCAAAATGTCAAAAAGCATAAGCTTTGCATGGAAAATAAATGAAATGCTGAGTAGTCATTTGTTATGGCTTGTGTCTAGATGTCCCCCTAATACCTCATTTGGTCATAGGCATGACTTTTCAGAGGTGGTTGGATCAAGGGAGTGTGACACTGGGATTGATTTATGCTATGATGCTAGGACCAAGACTGTCCCATCCTGGGTGTGAGTGCCATTCACAGAATATAAGGGATAGTTTTTAAAATGTTGTCACTACTGTTCTTGAGGACAATCCTGGTGGGACTTGGGGAGGCATCCTGAACAACTCTGCTCCTACCAAACAGAAGTCACTTTAGAATAAGGCATTCTTTGGTCCCCAATTGTCTCATAAACTATATAAAGTCTATATACTTTAAATATGAAGCTGAATAATGCATCTTAAATATGAAACAACTTATGTTGGGGTACTAATTTTTATATTTTAGCTTTTCATTACACAATTTAAAAGACTCAATGGACTAATTGGGTCTGGGCTGTTTAGGTTCTAAATACTCAGAGATTCTGGGCAAAAGTGAGAGCCACACTGATCTGGTCTCCAAAATAGCAAGGATTTAACAGCAGCCTAGGCCCACAGGCACATCCAAATGCCAGGAAAAACCAGCCGTCTCACTCCTCAGTACTTTATGCCTTTGATGAAAGAATTCAGTTAAGACATGTAGGCCCCGTATAGAAATATAGGTAAAATCCATCAGAAAGTAAATAGAGATTTATGCCTTTAGCAAAGCTAGACTGTGCCATGTGCCTGCACTGAGCGTGAGTTTGATATCTTTTTATGCTCTCACAAGTTACTCCTGAAGTTCAGGAAATTATGGTGATTATGAAGTTTATCGACATTTTACTTAGAGGTTACCTTGCAATTGACAAATGCTTTTCCTGTTTTTTTCAGATGTCAGTGTTTCTTCAGAGGCCTTAATCACATAAGAAACTTAGGAAAGAAATTTATATATAAAAAAAGTTCTAATCTAAATCAAATCTCAACCCAAGATGGGAGAATCTTTAAAGAATGCCTCCTTTCCTAACATCATCAGGCTAGGGATGTTGTCCACTCTATTCTAGAAAGACACAACAGCCCTGTGTCTTTGGATCTGAGACCTAATAAATTATTATAAATGTATTATACACTAAAGTCTTTGTTTCTTCATTTAACTACAACAGACAAAACATACTGTTTTCCACTCCTTTGTCCCTCAGGTTGCAAATGTCTAACGACCTGACTAACTAATATCATCACAGAATAACCTGGCCCACACTGACCAAGACACAATTTCTGCCGTCTCTTAGTCTTCTTCTCAGTCTATTTTTTAAAATGAAAATTATTGTATCGTTGGATTTGAGAAAATAATTGCTTTCTCCATACTCCCACTGCCTTTCTCTATACTCCCACTGATACCAGCAATAAGTTTGGGGTTTTTTAATGTTTGTTAGCTCTTTCATCAGTCAGCACTATTAAGAAAAATACTTGTGGTTTTATATCCTGAATAGAATATTTTTTAAAGAAAAAACCCAAGCATCTTGATTTTACAGTCCAGAACTTCAGTGATAGAGTATACACTTTACAGCCCTGCCGTGATAGCTTCCTCTTTGGAAATCTTTTCTTAAAATATATATCCTTCATGGCACTATGTTCCCATCAGTCATTTTCCATTACGTGCCATAATGCTTTTCTTTTTCCTTTTTTGTAAATCCTTTACTGTGGATTCAAGGGAATAAAGCTACATTTAAGAACTTAATGTTCTGGAAAATTTATACAACTTTAGATTAACAGGAAAATAATCCCAACAAGTGACAAAAGATTCACAAATACAAATCCATTTTGGCATTTTTCTCTATTAAAAAGTAAGACGCAGAAAAAGGAAGCATCCAGCAGATTCTACAGCAGATCAATTGATCACTCACTTTCCTGTTGAAGGATGCCAGCACCCTGGTGTGAAGGGACTATCTGGACTTGATGCATTACCTTCTCTGCTTGCCAGAGATGCAATAGCCTTGGGAACAGTGCAGGAGATTCCCTTTGATTTAATCATAGATTAAAACAGGCTTCACAAACTTTTGGCAAGAAACAGCATATAGAATTGGGTAGGAACAATGTTTGCAAAGATGCCTGTCTTTGGATAAAAGTAGAAACAAGGCAGAATGCTGAGTAATTAACACACCTAATTACAGAGATGTCTTACAGATGAGTGCTCACATCAGCTTTTCTCTCATTAAAATGGTCATTGCTGGTGTCTGGTCAGAAAAAATAAGAAAATTATATGTGTAGTACCTGGGAATTACTGTCTAAAGGGAAAGATGTGAACACACCTGGAGATACCCTGTCTTCAGGGCAACGCGCTATACAATTTCAAGTTGATGTCCACCCACACCATCCCCTGACTCTCTTCAAATCTGGAGACAGATTCCTTGCCCACTCCAGGTACCAAACACATTTACTTTCTAACAGAATCAGTGAAGTGAGTTCCATTTCAGGCTTCCAGCTGTAGCAAGATATTTCAACTGGTGGAAATCAATCCAATTGAAGTACCCTTGAGCACAAATCAAATGAGACTAGACTGCAATTGAGGAAAATTATAGTCATAACTTTGCTTTAGAAGCTAAGTCGGCTTTCTCTCTGCATGATATCTGAAAATGGTAAGGATGCTTTCGGCTATCAGCAATGATGCAGGTGCCAGAACATATTTTTGCTAAAGAGCATTATTAAAATGTCTTTATCTATCTGGGGTGTGTCATCATTATTAAAAATAAAAACAGAAAGAAAAATAATAAAGCCAGATCATATTCAAGGGGTTCCAGGCTTGATGTGCTAATGCTACTATTAATGCCAGCACTGAGGTGGGTTCCTGACACATACCGTCAATTGACACAGACACCACCATTGCAGAATAACTAAAAAGGCTACATTGCATAAGCGAGCTCTCCTACTGGGTTTCCATGGGCCATTTGTGTAGCTCTCTGTCTTGTAATCATGCATATAAAACAAGGTTTCTGACACATGCCTACCCAGAGCATCATAGAACACGGTACAGAAGGGAACGTTGGGACCCAGGTTGTAAGTAACTGTCTACTCACCTATCTCTCACTTGACATACTCAATCTTCCACTTGATAAATGAGGGAAAACTGAGGCCTGCAAAGGTGGATGAAATGAATTGCTCCAGGTCACACACTGAATTAAAGGTAACCAAAATTAAAATCCAAGACCAGAACACTGTCCCACAGTTCACCTGCAGGTTCCAGGGTGCTTTTTTTTTTTTCCAACACAAATGAGTAGGGTATGAATTATAAATAAATCAACAATGCTCCACACCAAATCCCCCAAAGGTAACTAAGAACAGGACGCCTATACTTTTAAGATGCAATTAAAATGCAGTACATTCCTGGAAACAGATGTTCCAGTATTGATCATCCTGAGGCAGACCAAGCAGGCTCCACCAAAGGTGGGGAGCACAAATAGAATTATCACACAAGCTAAAGGCTGGTGGCAATGTTCCAAAAAGGCAAGAAGCGAAGCCTGTGGGTCCATTAAGAAATATCAAATAAAAAAAGAAGACAATGTAGAAAGGGTTATTGCCTCTGAATGTAAATGGGGCCTATTTATCTTTGAGATAGGAAGATCAGAAATCCTTGACCATACAAATTGTTTCCTTTTATTGGAATTGAGCCCTATAAACAATTATTGGAACATCTGCTATATGCCACTCATGAAGTTAGATGCAAAACATATAATCATGGACTAATCATCTAATGGGACAGACAGACCAGAAGAGGATGTTTTATTAAATGTCTTAAGTATTGTACTAAGCCTCACAGAATACTCTGGAAGCACTGCGAAGCTCCTGTGAATTTACCTGCCATGTTAACTTCCTGCTGCCTCCATGAACTAACAACACAGCAGTTTGGGTGGGACTGGACCCACCCAGAGCTGCAGTAGTGAGCCTTCACTGGACAAAGGCAGTCGGCATGTGACACTGCTCTGGTCCCAATGATTGGTTCCAGTTGAGCACATGACCTAAACTGATCCAATTAAAGTGAAGCCCATTTTGCTTCAGTGGTTGGGGGAGGAGAGGCTCTGTTTTCTGTATTAGGTGGAATGTGAATGCGAGGCAAGGAAGCAAGGCAGCCACATTAGAACTAAAACTGGATGCTGAGTGAGAAATTTACTGTTGCCTCAGCTAATGCCAAAAGGAAAGGAAGTGAGCATTTTCAGGCTCGCCCAAATTGCAACCAAAAAATTATTATTCTAAGCCTTTGCATTTTGAAGTAATTTGTTCCCAGTAACTGAAAGAATGAGTGTGTCAAACAGGAAATGAACTGGAAGATATAGAATTTTGTGAGCCACAGAAGTTTGGATTTAGTCCTGAGTAGATGAAGAAGGCTTTGAAGTGATATAATCCAGTCGCCACCCTGAGGAGTACACAGGGGGAGAATTGTTGAGAGTATTACAATTGTCCAGGTAAGACATAGTGGAATTGGGTGGCAAATGTGAAAATGGGAAAAGTTGACTGACTTGAAGAGCGCCATTTAGCAGCAGAACTAACATTCTAAATCACCAGTGTCAGGGGATCAAAAGCCTTTCTACAGATTATACATAGCAGCCATCAGACGTGTCTCACAAAGAAAGGCTAAAAGAATGAATGCTGGAGAGGAATGGTCCAGACAAGAAGGGGCTGTATAAACAAAAGTACAGTGGCCTGAGGTGCTGGAGGAACTAGAAAGAAGGTCAGGGCAATCTGGGCTCTCTACAGTCTGTGCCCAACCCAATGAGTGCTCAATAAATGCCCTAGAATGATGGTTCCGTAAAGAGCTTGGCTCCTAAAATTCCTGATAATATAGCTGTGAGCACACTTGGGGTCCTAGCAGGAAGGCACTGTCTCAGCCTTTGCTTTTACACAATGTGTATTTAACATAGTTTCTGTAGTAGACAGCAGCAGTGTTTTTCTTTCTGCAGGTGGGAACTTCTACTTGATTTTATCTTTGATTTCTATTCATAAAAAAGATGCAGAAAGAATTCGCCAGAGAAACAGGACTGTGGTCAAGAAAATGAAAAGGACAATCAACACTCGGCAGAGGAGAAAAATCAATGGAAACCCAGGGAGTAAAGGGCTTAGGTCCTTCATAGGGTTTTCTACTTGATAAAAACACAAGCAATGCTAGAACTCTATGACCATTTCAGAAAATAGCAAATTAAATTCTATAAAGAGGTGGGAAGCCTCAAGAGACAAGTTCCGTGTGGAGTTTTAACCAAACAAGGGTCCTTTGTCCCATTTTTTGACCTTCACCAATCATCTCTGGTCTGAATCTTATTATGGCTAGGTTTCAGAGATAAGCAATCTACCAAAAAAAATTCTCAAATTCTCATTAGCGTAGGATGAGCTAATATCTGTGGGACAGCACAGCATACTTTCTAAAGCACAGTGCGAAGTTAAGTTTCTTCAATGAGAATCCCAGCTCTGTTGTTTACTAATGATATAGTTGCGGACAGACATATTGGCCTCTCTGTTCCTCATTTGTAAAAACAAAGCAGTTACAGCTTCTTAGGACTGTCACTATTACAGCTTGGGATGACTTCCTTGGCCTGTGACATAGTAACTACCATACAGTAAATCTTCCATAAATATTAGTTTATACTCATTTTTGTGTGATTCTTGCTAAATAAATATATTGTTATAGCTTTACATTAAACTTTGGGTATATTGTCATTCTTGTGGAGAGAAGGAAGAGTTGTCCCTGGAAAGCAAAGTTACCTGTGGCGACTAGCTGATATGGTAGGCGAGTAATCCAACCATGATGGCCCTATACACTTCATCCTAAAGGGGGATGCTCTGCAGGGGCAGAGAGAAGGGTCGTCCAATCAAACTGAGAACATCAGGGAATTTTCCCTGACACTGAGGTCATGAATTAAATTTAAAGGATAAATAACATCTAGTCAGCCTCTAAGATGGCCCTACCTCCCTGTATTTATATTCTTGGATAATCTCCTCCTACATTGTACCAGGGTTAGGCTGGGTGGCAAAGGGCCAACAGCTTCTGTCTTGGTCTCTCACTTGGCTCTTTTTCTCATTCCCTAGGGTCACTGGTTCAGGAGAAGCCAGATACTAAGTCATGAGGACATTCAGACAGTCATGTGGAAAGGAGTACATGGGGAGGAACTTAGGCCTCTAGAAGACAACCAACAAAGAACTAAGTCCTTCCAATACCTATGCGAGAGAACATGGAAGCAATTCTCCAGCCTCAGCCAAGTCTTGAGATGACTGAAGTCTCAGCAGACAACCTGACTGAAACCTCAAATAAAAGCCCAGGCTACTTCTTAGTTAAAGAACTCCCAGACTTCCAACAACCAAAACTACAAGGTAATAAATGATTATTAAGTCACTAAGTTGTGGGGTGATTTGTTACATAGCAATAGATAAATGCTACAAATAAGAATAAATTGGATAAAGAAATGGGGGAGGACATTCCAGGCAGAAGGACAGACATGTGCAAAAGTAGTGAGTCATGAAATAACCTGGGTTCTAGTTCCACCATCCACTGAACGAGTGGCCGGAGATGATGGTCAAGGGAGAAGAAATGACCTAATCGGGCACGCCCAGTTAAATACTTAACAGGCCCTCAAGGCCGTAGACTCTCCAACACATTTTAAACTGTGACGTGCTATCTGCAAGTTTGTATTTCTTTTTACAAAGAATGTTCTGGTAAGCCAAAGCAGACAGCATCTTCTCTTTCTTTTCCAATAGCACTCAAGCTTGTTCTGGAATCTTCTGCTTTGGAAACTTCTACACTGCCTCTGGATCTATGGAAATTATCTACACATGATGCGTAAATTCCACTCATTTTCTCTTCAGTTCATCATTCAATCTATACTGGTTTCTTGCAAAACTCTTCTTGCTAAGGTCACTAATGACCTTCAGTGTTGTCAACTCCAATGCTCAGTTTTCAGTGATCCCCTTGACAGAACTCTCAGAAGCATTCCACACACTTGATGACACTACTCCTTCTTTGAAACACTTTTCTTCTTTTGTCTTCTAACCCATAATACATTTTGATTTCCTCAGTCTTCACAGGTATTCCTTCTCTAAATACTTACTGGCTCTTCTACCTGCTTTTCCAACTCATAAATGCTAGAATTTCCTCAGAGAGAGATGCTGGGCTCTTCTCTTTCTAAATGCTCATCCTAGGTGACCTAACTTGTACCTATATCTCATAATATTACCCATATGCCAGTTACTCTCCAAATAATGTCATCACTCTAGACCTATCATCTCATCTCCTAATGTGTATGTGCAACAGACTACTAGAGATCCCCACTTGAATGTTTAAAATCATCTCAGACTTACACAGACAAATGAGTATTTCCCCTCAAAATCTGCTCCCTTAATTGGCCTTCTCTCTTCAGTAAATCACACCTTCATAAACCAGTTGTCTAATACCCACAGTCACCTTCAGAACTGAGCTCCAGCTTTTATAAACACACACACACACA
>RJWT010021874.1:0-17407 GCA_004365215.1 Cuniculus paca
TCTAGGTGAACTAATCATACAAATATAGGAAAGAAAAAACTACTGAAATTAAATATCAGTTAATTTTTATATAATCTTGAGGGGAAAGTCATTTTTAGTGCACTATCAAAACCATAAAAGAAAAAAGATTGACTACTTGAAAATATAAAACTTTGAAATATATAAAATTCAATACAGAGCAACTCCCTCAGGTCCCCTTCTGTCTCTCTGTTAGACAGAAGCTTTCTTTCTCTCAATAAATATACTCTACTCTTAACCTCCATTGTTCCTAAAATTTTATTTTTTAATTTTAGAGAACACAAACTTGTATGGGACATCTACCAGGTTGGGAGTTTCTTTACCTTATGTCATTTGGAGGTCTTCCACTGAGATCACTGGACAGAGGTAAGAGTTTGCTGTTGTTTCATACACTCTGGACTGGGACACATTTAGGTAACAAAGTTTTGTGCTTCAGATTTTTTTGTGTCTTTGCCCATTGCTTCCAATTGCTTATGGTTTGTCATTTATATAGTTTTGTTAAAATGATGATAAATCTAAGTTAAAACATGGGAAGATTGTAAGGTTATGATACTTCAATAGGACTTTTTTTTTCTTTTTTGTACCAGGGATCAAACTCACAACCTCACACTTTCCAGGCAGGTGCTTATGCCACTGAGCTAAGCCCCAGCCCTAATAGGACATTTTTACTCCCGTTGTATTCCTGTACATGTTGCATTTGAACTAGTTACTAAATTTACTGGTACTCCTTGCTTGACTTTATTTAGACAATAGTGCTAGAGAGAGTAACATTAGAATGCTTCTAGTAGACTTTAATATAAACTTTTGTAAAATGGATCTTCTTAAATAAAATCTAGCTCTGACTTAGAAAATATTCATGCTTATATAATAAAACACAGGACTCTTTCCACCGGTTAAAAAACACTAGATTGGTGGCCATTCTTAAGACTTGGAAGACAGGTTTCACTGGCACAGACTGGCTCTGATCCTCCTCTACACTCTAGAGAAAATGTCAAGCCTGCTCTGCTTCAGCTTCCTTTCTCTGGCCTTACTTCTAATCTTTTCCTACCACTTTGTACTTTCCTTTTTAGAGGCATGGAAAATTAGAAAGAAAAGAACTCTAGACTGTTCTGACCTTTTCCTCCTACTAAGTTAAGCCCATAGAAAATGAGTGTTTGCTAACACTGAAGACAGGAAAATCATCTTAGATGAGGGACACATACCCCATCTCTGGGTCATATGAGGCATAGGAATTTTGCCCATCCAGAACACATGTAAAAGCCATGTCCCAGCTTAGTGTTCTGGGCAGGTTTCTCTTGGGAGGCTGAACCTGAGACACAGTGGAAAGAACCAACTTCTGGGTGAAACCAGAAGGAGCTATTTCCAAAAGCACCACATTTTCAGGACCAAAACACATTTAGCCTAAGGGAAGCTCTCCAACCTTTCATTTATGTGTATAAGAAAATACTTTGATAATAAATTGTGGATTTTAAAACCTTTATTGTAAACTTACAAAGCATGAGTCAATGATCTTGCTCAGTCTTTTAACTATCACTTACAGAACTTTGGCAAACAGTGGTTACTTCACCAGCTAGTTAAACACTCTTAGAGCAGCTGCTGCTCTTAAAGCAGAGGACAAGTTTCCCCAGCATCTCTTCAGTGAATCCCCATTGAAGCCAACGACCAGTGGAATGCTGATCAGACAGACAACTGGATTCCTTTCTGGAGACTGATCTCTGGTTGTGTGGGCTGATAGAAATTGAGAACAACTGAGGGATCATGGCTAGGGCTACTCTCTGGCAGATACCCAAAGGCTCCTTGGTAGAAACTGGCTCCCAATCACAGAAAAATCTCCACTTATCTATTGTACTTATCTCTCTCTGCTAGTAAGCTAGAAATTCTCCCTGAGCTTTTCAGTTGATTTTAAAACCACCTAGACTACCCCTCTCTTCAGAAATTGGGCTGAGGCAACTTGCAACAACCATTTACATTTCACAGCAGCTAGTAGGGGAATGATTTGCATTTCTGCCTTACATATGTTAACTATGAGTTTAGAAAAAAAGAGATTTTAGTCAATCTTTTCTTTCATATGTGCATGGAAGACTGATGTACCCTTACTAACATGTAAAATGTGATTGCTAGATGATAAATATAAGTTTAACCTGTGAGCTTCAAAGATATAAAAATTTAAATATAAAGTTTAAAACATACCCTTTTCCTGCTACTAGGAAAGATTGCCTAGGTGATTATATGGGTAACACAAGTGTCTTGGAGACTTCGTTGCCCTAGGGCCCAGGGAGGAATCCTCAAGTCAATTGGTGCTTTTATTTATCTCCAGAGGTGATTTCCTTCACAGTACAGCCAGAGAAGTGTTCTAACTACTTCCAACTCACTTTTCTATATATTCCCTCTTCCAGTGAACAAAAGGAATAGTTTATTAGTATGCTTCCTTCTTTCAACATTCTTGTCACAATAAAGATCAACTATAACTTGTGTTTATAAATGTCATATAGGAATAAGTTCACAAACTACATAGAAAGATAAAATTGTATAACAGTTTGAGGGTGGATAGACTGGTCAAATTTTGTCTTCTACTCTCTCCTGATGGCACCCACCAGTCCTAGGGTGGAATCTACTCAAGAGATGCCTTGAGGGTATAAAAAGCAAATAGAAATAAAGAGGGGATACCCAAATTGTTTCTTTTTGTATTGCAGACATGGTAGCTCAATGTTGAAGTCTCTTACTCCTTTGGAGTGCATTCTTAAGCACTGGACAATGTTCAACACTTACACATTGAAAAAGAGCCATTTGATATGTCTCTGCAAGTGTGTGTGGTCTACCTACCCGCTAGAGCCAAAATGGAATCATACTGTAAAAAAAAGAGGCAAAATGGTCAAAATTGCCTTATGTTCAAAATTTTTTTTTTTTTTTTTTTTTTTTGCGGCACCGGGGATTGAACTCACAGCCTTGCGCTTGCCAGGCAGGCGCTTAGACCGCTGAGCTAGGTCCCAGGCCCCTTCAAATTTTTTTACATTAAGGAATAATTCTTATTTATGCTTACAGTATAATTATAATCCATATGATACCACTCCCATTCATATGTCTCTCTCAGTGATTTAAAGCAAAATAAGCTAGAACTAGGAAAATTTTCAGATGACCCTGATAAGTACACTGAAGTCTTCAGAGAACTTACTCAAACTATAAACTAGATTGAAAATATGTAATGCTACTCTTAAATCAAACATTAACTTCTAATGAGAGACAAGCAGCATTACAAGCTGCTACTACACTTGGGGAAAACATTATATGGTTAATTTTAGACAGTCAAAAGATTGACAGCCAGGGAACCACCAGTTCCCTCTGGAGCCCAAGTAGTTCCTACCCAAAACCACTGATGGCCTAACAACCAAACAAGAGATTGGAGCAGGAGATATTTAAAAGTGTGTATTCTTGAAGGTCTAAAAAGGAGAAAAACCAAGCCCTTTAGTTATTTTAGATTGTCAGCTATTTTTCAGGAGAAAGATAAAAACCCTCCTGCCTTCTTAGAGCATTTACTACAGGTACTGGTAAAACATATGTCCATAGGGCCAGACCCAAGCCTTTCCCTGTGAGTCAGCACCATTCACGGACTGCAGCGAGGGAGAGAACAAGCTGTCCTGGGAACCAGCACCATGTGTGGGCCACCACCAGCAAGGGAAGAGAGCCAGATCCCAGTCCCTTCCAGCTCTCGGGCTGGCAAACAAGAAGTACTAACCACCCCTCTGCACCATAAGCGACCAGCTGATCCAGAGAAACACAGGTTGTGATGATAGCTATGGAGGTGAAATGCAATTGGATGCCTGCAGTGCTTTGATGTTTCACTGACCTTGCAGGTCTAGGGCTAGCGGTCTGATCATCTGTTCAGAAGATAGTGGAACACAGCATGGCATCTAAGGGGGGTCTCCTTTTGAGGTTGGTAGCCATCGTTGATTCCCTATAGTCTTGTTTTGAAGTCCTATATCATTTTCATTGTTTTCTTGGGTTGGGTTTTATTCTTTTTTGTTTTGTTTGATTATGTTATATCTGATGGCATGAGCAGCTATTCCAAAGATAACAAGATATATTATGGTAGCCATTTTGGATTTACTATTAACTTGTTTTGAAGTCCTTTATTGCATCCATTGCTTTGTTTTTATTGTTTCTATTCTGTTCTGTTTGATTTTTACTATGTCTGAAGCTATCTGCAGCTATTTTGAAGACATCAAGAGGCATTATGGTAATATTGTTGATTTCATAATGTTTTGAAGTCCTGTATCACTTACAATGGTTTGTTTTGATTGGTTTTATTCTGTTTTATCCTCTTTAAAATTAAAAAAAAGCATATGTCCATAGTTCCTGATTCAATAGAAAGACAGATTTTGCTTAAAGACATGTTTATTATCCTGTGAACCTCAGATTTTTTTTTTTTTTTTTTGCGGCACTGGAGATTGAACTCATGACCTAGTGTTTGCCAGGCAGGCGCTTAGGCCACTGAGCTAAATCCCCGGCAACCTCAGATATTTTTTAAAAAGTTACAAAAGATAGCTTTTGCTTCAGATAGTTCATTTGATACTTTAGTTAAAAACTATCTCCTTAGTATTCTATAATTGAGACTGGGAGAAAGCCAAGGAGAGAAAACAAAGAGACCAAAAAAAATCACTGCCTTTGTTGCAGCCTTAAAAAAAAACAAAAACAAACAAACAAAAAACAGACCCTAAATCTGATTCTCAAGGCTCCAAGAAGAACTCAATGACTAGGCTCAGCTGCTACTACTGTGGAAAGCCAGACCACCTTGCTTAAACAAGGGATATATCTTGCTTAATCTGTAACTGGGATAACTTTCTCTTCACTCATTCCCTTTAGTTATGCCCAAAAGCACAGCTCTCTTCCTGGAGAGATTTTATCCTGTCTAAATTGTCTAAATACTGTAAAATATATATCCAGGTTGCTAACTAATCAAAATGATGCTGACACAAGTTTTTACAAATATAGTAAATATTTTTATTCACATACAAAAATTTAAGAAAGTTTTTCACTGATCAAAATAATATATTAATCTAGTTCTCATATGTCATCAAAAATTTAGAGATAATTATAACTAAAGCTTGAGGGACTTATGACAAAATATCAGACTCTGTCAATAAAGGAGGCCGAAGAGTCAGTGAGTTACAATTGCTAGCCCTTAAAAACAGTTTCTAAACTTACCTGCTCATACTTTGATTATACATGCTCAAATTTCTCAGAAAATTCGATCTTGCCTAGAGGATGCCAAACTTCAAGTAAGCATACAGGTAAAACCAATAGCAAATGTGCTAGATTCCTTTTAGATTCCTTTTACTGGGATCCGCTAGATCTTGTCTAGAGAGAGGGTTATATAACACATATCAACACCTTAACTAACTATACTTAACAGACCTTAAATGACACCACAGCTTGTCTTTCTCCTAAATAAAAAGTTGAATTAATAAGACAAGTCATCCTCCAAAATTGACTGGCATTAGACATTCTAACATCAGTAAGGGAGGGTACTTGTGCAATTGTAAAAACTGAACTTTATGTGTACGTTTCTGATCCTACTGCTAATCTCAATAGCTGTTCAAGATATTAGACAACATGAGCCGGGCCTGGTGGCACACACCTGTAATCCCAGTACTCAAGAGGCTGAGAAAGAAGGATCATTGTGAGTTTGAGACCAACCTGGGCTACAAAGTGAGCTCCAGGCCAGCCTGGACAGCATAGCAAGACCCTGTCTCAAAAAGACAAGGGCAGAGGATTTAGCTCAGTGGTGTAAGCCCCTACCTGGCAAGCGCGAGGTTGTGAGTTCAGTGGTGCAGGGGGGCGGGGATAGTAGATAACAAATCAATGACATGTCAGACTCTAAAATTCCCTGAACCTTATCCTTATCCTCCTTATGGGAAGCCATTACCAGCTCCTCTTGGTAGAATTTTTTTTGACCGTACTCAATTATCCTGTTGATTCTACTATTTGGCCCATGCATTCTTAATCGTTTCTTTGCCTTTGTCACCTCCAGACTTATTTTACATGAAGACCCACAAATTAAAGTCCCTGGAGTTAGGCTCTGCCACAGTCACAGTTCAGGTCCCAGGTCAGTATGCTGGTTGGCTTCCCTGGAGGAGGCAACAAGTAACCACAGAAGATGGGACAGTGTCCTGAGAGCACAAGGAGGTCATAATCCTTGTCATTCTCTGAGCACTTCCTCAGCTATGTACCAAACACTTTACACACAGCACCTTCATTAATTTTCACGACAACCTTATGAAGCAGCCACTATTCTGCCCATTTTACAGATGCAGAAACAGCCTAGGGTTCAGAGTTAACATGAAGCAGCCAGCAAACCAGGGTTTGACGCTCTTCCTAGGACCTCAAGGGGAAACCAAACTCTGACATTATGTGTGGGAGGAGCTAGATTTTAACCAGCCTGAAAAGAATCTACTATGTTGGGGCTTGGACAGGGTAGTGCTCTCAGAAAAGGAATTTAGGGAATTGAGTGTCCTCAGACTTTTCCATCTGTTCCTCGACAAGGACCGGCCAAGTGACGACGGAATGCTGTGTGTGTGCCCAGCCTCGTCTCACACGCTGGGCGGGGCTGCAGGTTTTCCCTCCACTGCTGCCGCCACCGCTGCCGCTGCCGCTGCTGCTGCGAGGTTGGGAGAAGCTCCGTAGGGAGGAGATTGAAGCTCCGTGGGGAGGAGACCAGTTTCCCGCTGGAGCCCGGGGTAGTCTGTGGGCTCCGAGGGAAGGGGGTGGATGGCGCAAGTCAAACACCATTTGGACCCCATCAACGCTCAGAAAGCAACTTGGGTCAGCCCTGCAGTCAGTCGGGTCTGTAGCTCGGCGATGGCCGCCAGGACGTTTTCCAGAGCAGCTGGACCTGCCCACACGCCCAGGCCAAGGGCAGGAGAACCCAGAAAAGTGCGGGGCGGGGGGTTCCACTGGGCAGGGAGCATAGGAGGGGTCGCGGCACGCTGGAAAGAATAGCGGAGAGAATAGAGATCAACTTTTATTTAAGAAACGACAGGTCTGCCTCTTCATGGAAATGTGTATTTTGCTGTTGTTTATGTGTTTTAAATACGTTTTTAAGAGTTGCTGTGGAAACTCGTACAAGCATGCCTGCTCTGTTGAGCCTCGACTGCTGCTACCCTCTTCTAATCTCTCCGTAGCTTTCCCCTTCCCCACCATTAGGAGCCCAAAGGAAAGAGCAGTCCCACGTGTTTGCCTGCAAGGTTGCTTGGAGGGTGAAATCTCAGGAATCACCCTTTTCCCATGAGAAATGAGTATTTTTCCACTTTGCTTGTCAAAAGTAGAGTTTCCCCTCTCCCATAGGAATCACTGGCTGTGCCTTGAATTTTAAACACAATTCCCAGGTTTATACATTAAGCTAGCTTTGCCTGGTTCCCTTGGTAACAGCTCTATGTTGGAGAGCTCACCAGAGCTTTCTAAAGGAACCTGTGCATTTCATTATTATAGCGTCCCACTGATCCAGAAAGGAAGACATCTTAACCCTTCAGAACAATCAAAATCTAAAATTAAGGCTTGAAGAAAAACAAGATCATCGGAGTCCCTGGAATAACCCTCACGAAGCCTCACCCTAAAGATAAGACCTTTCTTGCAAGAATAAGTCTTTAAAATTTGAGATCTTTCCATTTATTCTTTTTTAAAATTTTAACGTGCTGTGTATAATACTAGGTTACACATAATATTTCAATACATGCATACAGTATACACTAATCAAATCCAGCATCTCTTTGTTTCACCCCTTCCAACCACTAATATTCACTATTCTATATGCAGGTTAACTTTTTTTTTTTTATTAACAAACACATTTACTCTCTCTTAACACATCCCTCTCAGCCGCAGATAAAAACTGGGGAGGAGGCTACTGAAGACAGACACGTTTGCAGTGATGTCAAACCATCTGGTAGCCTGAGGACAAAGGAGACAAAAATTTCAGGAAAAAAAAAAAGCAAGATATAGTGCCGTGCTCTGACATATTCCAATCAAAATGGATAAAATCAGTAAAATGTTGGGTTTTTCAGGATAAGTTTCAGTTATCTGGAAAACGCAGTTGTTTTTGAAGAATTCAGTGCCAGTTGAGCAGCATAATTGAAGCCACACTAGGTTTTGAACCCAAAAAGCTAGCAAAGCATTACTTCAAATCTATGACTGGATCAATCTCTAAGGAAGGGTATGTATGAGACTGGGGAGTAGGGGAGGTCTTGGCTAAGATGGAAACTAGATTTTTTTTTTTTCTTGAGGTAGGGTCTCGCTATGTAGCCCAGGCTGGTCTCGGACTCACATCGATCCTACAAGTGCTGGGATTACAGGCGTGCCCCACTACACCTGGTGGAAATGCTAGGTTTTATTATGAATGTTTGATGGTTCTGTGTAGGAAAAACTGATTTAAAAATTTTTCTTTATCATTTTTCTAGGAATGAAATCTAGGGCCTCAGGCCAGCCCCAAAAGGTCTCTGCCACTGACCACACCCCCAGCCCTAAAGTTGACATTTTAGGAACACTACAGTCCTTCTGTTTAGGGAGAGGATGGGACATTAGCCTGAGGGCAAGTGGCACTGTTGACTTAATGGGTCTTTGGTTCTGTAAAGGTAAATGTCCAGTGTGATGGGTGGGATGAGGACATCTCTGCTTCACAGGATAATGGAAATGACTGTCTGCGTCAGGGCAAAGCACAGCACACCACAGCCCTGTTTCTAAAATTCCTGCCTGTCCTGGACAGATGTGTGATTTGGTCTGAGAAAAATGATCCGAAGACCTAGGCATAGCTGCAGAAGTGAGTCTTCATGCAGGCTGAGCCAGGTACCCTAAAAGCTTCAGATTCCAAAGACTCCTCCAACCCCAAGATCCCACACACCTCAAGTATGCTCAACAAGTACACACGAGGTGAAAAACCAAACCCCACAGTTAGTGGGTGTCTAATTAGTACAACCATTCGGGAAATCAGTGCAGTGGTTCCCCCCAAAAACTAAAAACAGAATTCCCAGCCAACCCAGCAATCCTACTCTGGGTATTCAGAAAAAGATTTGAAATCGATTTATTGAGAAGACATTTACACTCTCATTTCTTAGCAGCACTATTCACAGTAGACAAGTTATAGAATCAATCAAAGTGCTCCTCTGCAGATGAATGGATAAACAAAATGTGGTATATAGACACTGGAATACTATTGAGCCTTCAAAAAGAAGGAAATCCTGTCATTTGTGACAACGTGAGTGGAGCCAGAGAACATTATGCTAAATGAAGTAAGCCAGGCACAGAAAGACAAATATCATGTGCTCCCAATTACATGTGGAATCCAAAACAGTTGAACTCATAGAAGCAGAGCATAGATATGTACTGCAAACACACACTAATAAAATATTTTTTAATTTAAAAAAAGAAGCAGAAGGTACAATGGTAGTTATCAGAAACTGGAGTGGGAAGAATGGGAAGATGATGGTCAATGAGAACAAAATCTGTTGCAGAGAACAGGTTTTTGCTCTTTTTATTTATTATTTTTTTGGCACTGCCCGATGAATATAGTTAAAAATCATAGATTGTACATTCCAAAGTTGCGAAAAGTAAATTTTAACTATCTCATCACAAAAAAATGGTAATTATTTGAGGTGTTGGATATGTTCATGAACTTGATTTGATTAATTCACATTATCTTCACAAATCAAAATGCCACTGTGTGGAATTTAAAATAAAATAAACAACAACAATAAAGGCAGACTTTAGGAAATTTGCAGCTTCCAGGGTGCCGTGATTCCACGGAGGGGCAGAGGGCAAGAGCACATGCTTGGGGTGGGGTTGAAGGGTTGCTCTGAAAGTCATGGAGGTTCCGTGGTCAGTCATCTTGGGGTCAGAAGTGGGGGCTTGGGAGGAACTCAGTACTCTTGAAGGAAAACTGTTTCCTGTTTTTCGAACCTTGGGAAATAAAAATCCTGGAGATTTTGTCTAGAGATTCACATTGTGGGAGGTAAATGGGATTCTATGATAGGGAATATGTCAGGGGCCACAAAGAAATACTTAGGTGGTATAGGATTGCCAGATAAAATACTGGACACAGTTAAATTTGAATTTCAGATAAACACGTAATATTATAGCATAAGCATGTCCCAAATACTGCATGGTTCCAAATGTTGCATGGGACATACTTATACTGAAGAATTATTTGTTGTTTGTCTGAAATTCAAATGCAGGATGCTGGACTTCCTGCATTTTATCTGGCAACCCTAAGAAGATAGTATGAAGGCTATCTTTTCTGTTACCTCCAAGTTTTTGGTAATCTCCCTAAATATTCAGTTCTGCCTCAGCTCTGTCTGTGCCCAGGCCTGCGATGAAACCACACTGAAATACCTAAGGATTCAGCCTCTAGACTGGGGAGGGGTCCTTCGAGAAGAGAAAGGGAAGTGACTCAAGAGCTCGAGATGAATTGGGTGGAAGTGAGTGGGGTCTAGGTGGATTTGTAGCTCCTGTGAGCATTTCTTCTGGAGTTCTGCACAATGCATAGTGACAAACTTGGTAAAAATGTGTTACCGAGAAGGCTGGGGCCTGGGCAATTGTGACGTGGACGTTGCATAGTTTGTAAGCTCACAAGCTAGAGAAGTCTGGGCCACTTGGGTTACAAGAGTAACTCGAGATGTCAGGGTTAGGAACATTTCTAATCAAGACTCTTACCTTCCAAATTGCCATAGAAGTGTTAACGTGTAGCTGTTCCTATTGTCTCTTCAGTGGGGGTCTTAAGATGAACATAAGATGGCAGATGCCCCACATGCCCTAAAGAAAGTCTCCAGATCATATCACAGCACTTTCAGAAGAATGACCCAAGAATGAAGACTGCAGGCCTCCATGGCGAATTGCAAAGGAGAGGTCCCCCAAGACCTCTGGATGTGGTGCCTTGCCTGCTCTCCAGCCCAGTGAAGCAGATCTTCAAGCGCTTAAAGGGTCTGGAACCTGCCACATCAGCAAAATAAATGCAGAGCAGGAATGGACCACACTGGCATTGTGATGGGTCACAGATGAGTGGACTTTCCCATGGGCCTGTTTGGTTTGGTTTCGTTTGGTTTCGTTTCATTTGAGATGGGGTCTCCTTATGTAGTCCAGGTTGGCCTTGAATGCACTAGGTAGCCCAGGTTGGCCTCAAACTCATGGCAATCCTCCTGCCTCAGGCTCTCAAGTGCTGGGCTTATAAGAATGTGTCACCATGCCCAGCTCTTGGGGGCCTTTTGCACCCACAGAAAGTGGTTGGTCTTAAATAATCTTGGAAAAGGTCACCATCATGAATCTGAAAAGAATTAGGCTGAGTTAGCCAGGCCTGGTGGCCCATGCCTGTAATCCCAGCACTTGGGAGGCTGAGACAGGAGGATTGTTGCAAGTTCAAGACCAGCCTGGGCTACAAAGTGAGCTCAAGGCCAGCCTGAATGGCATAGCGAGACCCTGTCTCAAAAAGACAAGGGCCAGGGATCTATGTCAGTGGCCTAAGCACCTACCTGGCAAGAGCGAGGTCATGAGTTCAATCCCCGCTGACGCAAAAAAAAAAAAATTAGGCTGAGTGAAAGCCAGACCCCCTCCAAATACATAGTCTATGATGCCATATAAAACCAAATCAATCAATAGTGCCAGATAGCAGATAGATATTGACTAGGATAGAGTGGCAAACAGGAGAGAGGAGACAGTCATAAGTGGCTACCAGATAGCCAAAAAGCATATTTCCAGAAACAGAAGGTATTTCTGGGAAATGTCTCAACAGGAGCTCTCTGGGAAATCCATGAAAGAGGTTCCTATCAAATACAGTCAGCACCTGTCACACTCACAGAGCCCTAAAGCCAGGCGAGATGTTTCCTGCCTTTTATTCCCTATCCACCCAACTCCCATTTTGCAAGAGCTTGAGTCAGTCAAACAGACGGCAAAGGCGGAAGAATACTACAGAGAAATGAGGGTGTCAACCATGACTCCTTTCCCTATTGCAGATTTCCAGATCCAGGGCAGCAGAGCAGCTGCCTAATGGTTGAGAGACTAGAATCTTGACTTTGGGGTTGATCTCAGTTTTTAAATCTCTAATGATGAATAGTTTGTTAATCCTGCAACTCTGCAGTGTGGGAAAAATAGTCTCTTCCTGGTTTGCATACCAGTGAGTCTGGCTCCTTCGACGACCAGATGTTTTATTATCAGAGTTCACTTACTTGGTCTGCAGTACCTACTGAGGATCACATGCACTTCAAATATTCTTAATAACTTCCGCGGGAAATGAGGAAAAACCACATACATAAGGATATGGCCAACTAAGGAGTTTGGGGATTGTTTTGTTTTGTTTTGGCTTTGGTTCTTTTGAGACAGGGTCTTGCTATGTAGTTCAGGCTGGTCTTGAACTCACTAAGCAGCCCAGGCTGGCCTTGAACTCAGTGATCCTCCTGCCTCAGCCTCCTGAGTGTTGGTATTACAGGTATGTACCACCACTCCCTGCCTGACTAACAAGTTTTGAAGGAAAACAACCAAGACACTTCCCAATATGATAAACTGAAGTGGTTAAGAGCATGGACTGAATTTTAATCCTGGTTCTTCTACATCCTGTGACCAACCTTGGGCAGGTTCCACGATCTCTGGATGTCTTGGTTCCTAGATATGTGAATGGGGACGATGATACTTGTCAGCCTAATTAAGCTGTTCTGTAAGATCAAACAACTTCAAAACCCCAGTGGCTTATAATAGCGAAGGTTCATTTCTTGCTAATATCGCGGTGTCCATCACAGATTGTCTTTGGCTCTTTCTGAGGTGTAGGACTGAAAGAACAACACTTAGCTGGAATGTTGCTGATAAGGCTGCAAGAATAGTTGATGTTGGATCCATGCAATGGCTTTTAGGGCTTCTCCCAACGCTACAGGTCATTTCTGTTTACATTTCTTTAGCCAATGCCAGTGACATGGCTAAACTTGATGTTAACAAGATGGAGAGGTATACTTTTCCCACAAAGAAGTGTGGAGAATATTGGGGACAATAATTTAATCTACTGCAGTACTTATCTGTATAAAGTGCTTCAGATAGTAACTGAGAAGGCTGGGTAAATGCTATATAGAGGCCATTACTAGTATATCTTTTTCCACTCGACTTTTTTTGGTAGTTTTTCTAAAAAGGTCAATTGCTCTCATATCCTTATTCAAAACATTCCCTATAATAAGAATTACCCAGTTTTAAGATTTACCTAACACCATGGAGGAATCCTAATTAAGAAGTACAGTATTAGTTGAAAGTTGGGTCTCAGAGTCTGATTTGAGCTCTGGTGAATTAACTAATGGCCAACTTATAACACCCAGCTGAACTAAATCAGCATGGTGCTGGGTGTCGAAGGCCCACCTGAGGATTATTGCCAAAAGCACAAAAAGAGAACTGGAGGGAAGATGATGTGCTGTTGATTCTCCAGAAGTTTGTCATACTGGTTTTCCTGATATGAACTCAGCTGTTCTCATCCTAGGAGGAGGTTGGGTCCTCACTGTCGCTTAGGATGATTGCGGTTCTCTTCAAGGGAACACTGGTCCTTACCTTGAGCGTTGCTTCCTGGCTCCAGTGCAGATCCCTCAGGCTGCTGGCACAGATCCTTCACCCTGCTGGTGCATTTCTAGCTTCCACCACTGACCTTTTGGCCTTCCCAGTGCAGATCCTTGATACAGACTTGCATGACACATTGTCGTGGGCTCTAGGCCTCCAGATGAACCATGGAGAACACTGCATGGGCTCTAGGTCTTCAGCTGAACTCGTGCAGAACATTGCCGTGGGATCCAGGCCCTCAGCTAGATTCTTTGCATCTCAAGTGTGTGAACAGATTTCCTGCGCTCTTTGCATTTGACTTTGGGTAAATATTATAAAAATAACCCTGTAAATTATGTGTCCTGCATTAAATCTTTTCCCTTGTAAACCCTGACTATAACAGGCTCTCACAGGAACATTCAAATGAGGAGAAATAAATATTGCTGTTTCCCTGGCTCGGCTCTGCATGTCTCTCCCTGAAAGACAGGCGTCAAGGTAATGGGCAATCGCATCTCAGCTATTTCAGGATGATGAGGCCTATAGAACGCAGCCTCTGCAAAGTTATTCTTAACTTGCTTGTCTGGAGGCTGACAGTAATAGCTCCACTTCTGTCAAAGCTTAGACTATGGAGGGAGAGAGCCTGGGCTCTGGGCCAGTCATTCCACTTCCTCTCACTGTTGCGATCAGTATTCTCTGGGCCTAGTGTCTGGCCAACTTTTTTGTGCAGCTCCATAGAGACCCAGACTGGCCTATCGGGCAGTATGACATAGAAGTTCTTCCTCCTGCGATTTGGTTCGGGATTTTCAGCCGGACGATAAAAGTCTGAAGCTGGGGGCTATCACTGGGCAGAGGTAGCTGGTATCTTACACCACCCTTGAGTCATAAGGCCACAGTACCACTGGGCAGAGCCATTTGGGGGATCTCAAAGACACTCTCCAACCCCTCAGAAAATTTTGTTTTTTATTTTTTATATTTTCCCCTTCAGAACATTTTAAATCTTTCCCATCTAGAGGATGTAAGAGAGCTAAACTCTTTTTTAAAGTGAGAAGCAGGTGGATGAAACATATCTCTTCTCAGGACAGCTTTAATGTTCTCTTTCTTCTAACAGCTTGCACATCATTGTAAAGAACACCTTGATTTCAGACTTCTGACTTCCAGAACGGTGAAAGAAAACGTTTCTGTGAGTTTAAGCTAACTAGTTTGTGGGCATTTGTTATGGCAACCTACGTAGAAAGAAAGCCAGGAGTTTGCAAGGGAAGAGAAAATCCTGTGTAGATAATCACTACAAGACTGTGAAACAACCTCTGAAAGCTTTCGATGTCTTTGGGGAAATACAATGATTCGTATGGTATTTTTATGTGACTATAGCAAAGAAGGCAAAAAGAAAGGAAAAGCTGAGTATAGTGGGAGACGATGACAGAAATATAGACTGAGACCTTCAATGCCAGCCTAAGGAGTATAAGCTGAGAAACCATGAATGATTTTTATGTTTGGTTGGATTTTGTTTTGGCTTTGGGTTTTTGAGACAGGGGTCACTATGAAGTTGAGGCAGGTCTTGAACTCACTATGTAGTCTAGACCAGCCTCAAACTCACAGTGATCCTACTGCCTCAACCTCCTAAGTTCTGGGTCTACAGGCATGTGTCACTAGGCCAAGATGAATGTTTTCGAAAGTCATCTGACCTGCTTGAGGTAAATTCACCCATCATTTCAAGAGTAAGACATTGTCATCCCATACAACTTTGAGTTTCTTTCTGTTCTTTTCCTTGGTCTTGGCCTAGAGACATTAGCCGATGCTGGGCTTGGTGCCACAGGATGGACAACTCAAAGGTAGGCACAGGGTCTAATTTGTCTTTGCATCCTCAGCACATGGCACAGTGTCTTAGTTACTTTCTCCTTACTGAGACAAAATACCCAACACCCACAAGTTAAAGGAGGAAAGGTTTATTTTAGCTCAAAGTTTTTAGAGGTTACAGTCCATAGTCAGCTGGCTCCAAGGCAGGGCATCATGGGCATCAGGGCAGAGAGACCTGCCGGAGAAGAAATAGTTCATGGCATGGCATAGCAGGCAGGAGGCAGTGAAACTCTCTTCTTTTCCCCTTTTTATTCCATCCAGGCTGCAAGTCTATTGGTAGATGCCACCCACAGCCAGGGTGGGTCTTCCCTGTTCAGTAAGTCCATCCACACCCAGAATTATGCTAAACCAAGCAGTGGACTAACCTGGTGTCACACACGCATGATCCAGTATCACACGGTGATGATCTAGTCACTCCCAAAATCCCCACCTAAGAGTGCATGAGGCTTTGGGGGGCATCTAAACATAAACCATAACACACAGTGTAGGTAACGTGTGCTGTTCATGACTTTAGCTGTACGAGCAACCAGGAAACACTGGTTTACACAACAGGGACAAAAAAATGAGGGGTATGTTCATTTCCCAGGGCTGCTGTAACAACTGACCATAAACTTGTATGGCCTGAAACAACAGAAATGTATTGTCTTACAGTTGTAGAGGTTAGAAATCTGGAATTGAGGGATTAGTAAAGTTGGTTCCTTTGGAAGGCTCCCAGGGAAATTCTGTTCCATGCTTCTTTCTTAGCCTTAGGTATCATCAACAATCTTGTGCATTCCTTGGCTTGTAAATACTTGATTTCAATCTCTGCCTCTATCATCACATGGCATTCTCCTTATATGTCTGTCTCTATATCTCTCCCGATCTTGTTATAAAGATATTTGTTACATGGGACTAAAGCCCACCTTAATTAAGTGTAACTTCATCTTAACTCGATTACATTTGCAAAGACCTTATGCACAAATAAAGTCATACTCACAGGTGTTAGGGGTTAGGATTTCAACAGACATTTTTTGGGAAATGATTTAGCCCACAATAGAGAGATAGCTAGCTTCAGGTATGCTGGCTTCAGGGGCCCAAGCAATATCATCTAGTCTCCCAATCCAAAAATGGGCATCTAAAATGAAAAGACTTCTCAGATGAAGATGTAGAAATGGCAAATAAACATATGAAAAAAATGTTCAACCTCACTGCTCATTTGAGAAATGCAAATTAAAACAATGCTGAAATTTCATCTCACTCCAGAAAGAATGACTATTATCAAGAAATCAACCAATGACAAATGCTGGTGGAGCTGTGGGAAATAAAGAACCCCATTTCTACTGTTGGAAGGAGTGTAGACTCTGTGCAACCACTGTGGAAATCAGTGCGGAGATTCCTCAGAAAACTAAAAGTAGAGGTTCCATTTGACCCAGCTATCCCCCTTGTTAGTGTCTTGCAGAAAGAATTAAAAGGATCATACCACAGCAATATATGTGCACCTATGTTTATAGTAGCAGAGTTTGTAATTGCAAAATGTTAGAGACAGCCCCAAAGTCCACTAACAGATGAATAGATAAAGAAGATGTGGGTTTTTTTTTTAATACAATAGAGTACTACTCTGCCATCAGGAAGGATAAGCTTGAAACAATTCTAACTAAATGGATGCAACTTGAGACCATTCACTTAAGTGAAGTAAATTGGGCACACGTTTAAATACCATATTATTTCTCTGGTGTGAGAAACCAAAAGTGTAAAAAAGGACCAAAATGTGTAATAGATATTGGGAAATAGGAAGAAAACATTCAGACCAAAAAAGGAACAAAGGAGGAAGGAAGCAAAAAGGAAAGAAGGGGCAAGACAAAAAGAAAATAGAAGGGAAAATGGAAGCAAAGCTTTTGCGAATAAGGAGGAGAAGAGGGGTTGAAAGGAAAGGAGGGGAATGAGAAAAAAAGAAGCAAGATATATCATGTACAGGTACAAATTCCCCATGCTAAATGTCATCATTACATATATCTAA